>BMAV01000759.1:276185-289751 GCA_019973955.1 Trichonephila inaurata madagascariensis
ATGAATGATTTAACGGTAATTGAATAACTGACGTTGCATTGTTTTCAGTTTATTTACAGATTAAGAGGACACGGTATGATTCAATTGACAAAAATCGATCGAAAAATCAAACTTAATTTTTTTAGCTTGAATTATTTGTTATATACTTTTCTATAACCTCACAAAATTTGGAAGCTCTAGATTTAAAAAAATGCAGAATTATGATAGCTTATACTTTCATTTTTATTCTCATCTCTATGGCAAATCAAAATTTTAAACTTATTCTCTCAGAAAGATAAAATAACTAGTTTGTCTTCATGTAAAATGATAAGGCCTTTTTTCTATTGTGCCTAATGCTTTGATTTTTTTTACTTATTGCCAGTAGTACATGTAACAAAAGATGGTATGAATTTTTGATGCAAAGCAATACTTATTTTTTAAATTTTTATTTATAATTGAACACAGAATTTATACATTTTTTAAGCAATTTTCAATAAGCATTTATAAAAAGTGATATTGTGCGAATACCAATCACGTTACGGTAAAACCTATACCAACTTTTGTTATACATAGAGTGTTGTAATTGTAAGTCGAATTTCACGCACGTACGTTAATTTTTGTAGGAGGAGTAGCATTTTAAAATCACAAATTTTAAGTTTTTCCCTTAAAAATTATATGGCTAGCTTTTTATGTAATTTTGAGCACAAAATCTGTTTTACATAGTATATACACATAGGAAGCAACCAAAAAAAATCTTAAAAATCCTTAAATTAAAATATTTTGTGTAAATGGTACCATGTACCCTTAAAAAGTAGATTTATAAGCAAACCAAATAATTTATAGTTAAACTTAAGTTATAGTAGATTCATACATTGCACAAACAGCTTATGTATCTGTCCGCCTTAGTGTTAATATTTATTTAATTCTTAAGAGTATGATCAGGCAACTGAAATTTTTTTAGATTATTTTAAGTAAATTCTTACTTTCTTATAAATTCAACATTCTTCTTTTTCTTACTTATCACAACAGTCGATTACCGGCCAAAAGTGTCTTAGTCAGTTTAGACCAGTGATACGCAACCTGCGACCCGCCGAGCCTTTTTGAGTGGCCCGGTCATGACCCATTACTCTGAGTAATTTACTTATTTAAGAACATTGTATTAAAAATTTGGAGGGAAATCCTTTGTCAAGAAATCAAATATATCACAATTTTGCTGTCGGTGTCGTACGGTTAAGACTTGATATTCTTTTTTCTATTTAGAACGGTTACATTTAGTGATAACAGACAACAGTGGAGTACCGACAGTTTTAAGAGTGGAACTAGTTTTTTACTATCTTCCATATCTTCAAGCGAAAAATATTCGAAAATATATCTTTTCAAGACAATTGGGAAGTTGACTAATTTGTAGGGAAAAATCAACATGGATGAGGAATTGTTTCATTTGTCACGAAAGTGCTGTATTTAAAAAATATCAATGAACAGGAATCATTCAATGACACTTTTCCTCTAAGATCTCTTTCAAGAGGTGATAAATAGGATTTTTTGTGAATAATCTTTGCAACAGAAACAAAGTGTTTCGTCAGTGGTAATATCACGGTGGTAACAAAGACATCCCATGAAGTTTGTTATATTATTGTTAATCATACGAAACCGTTTACTGATGCAGAAATTGTGAAGGGGGGCTTCTTAAAAGCTTCTAATTTAGTGCTAGTGACAAAAATAAAAAAAAAATATAAAGAATAATATTTAAAAAAAATCAAAACAGGAAATTTAATATTTTGATCAATTGTCCACATTTTAAATTTCCGATGTTATCTTGGTCTTAAAGCATTCCAATCCCCGTCTCCCATTTATCCTCATGTTGCGACCCGCTTGAAATAACTAACATATGTATGTGCGGCCCGTGTTAAATAGCTGACTTATGTTTGCAGCCCAGTAGAAAAAAAGGTTGAATACCCCTCGTTCAGACCATCTAGATCTATTTCATGCAATTCTTTAACTTAGCACCGTCATATTAAGTATAAAAAAGCTACACTCTTTAAATGTTTAAAGGGTCGCATTTTTATTATTGATCATTTTTTTTGTTTTACTAAAGGAGAGAAAACCCCCGATTTTTATCCGGTAAACGAAAAAGTTTGCCCATCCCTACCTTACCCGAATTCTACCTCACAAATTTAACCGAAACATTTTTTTTTTATTTAATTTATTTGCAAAACTCCTCATACTCCGCATTGCATAACATGAGGCTTACAGACGTAAGTGGTAACACAATTATATCACAAAAAACAAATTTGGAGGAAAATAAACATTTAAGACAAAAACATAAAATAAAAAGAAAAAGTGGAAATACACAAATATAAATAAGGGAGGTACCAATATAAAACTTTAAAAATCTATACAGTAAACAAATTTTTAGGCTCTCAGTACTTTTGACCAACAAAGCCAAAACAGGTGGCCAGGAAATATCTAAACGTTTCAACTCCTTTCTAAAATATTCTCTTCTACAGAAATTAAAGTTTACAATACAACAATACATGTTCCACAGTTTCAGCGTCCTGACCACAAGAACAAATATCACTACTAATTAAATTAAATCTAGATAAATAGCTATTAAAATTTCCATTAACTGTTAGAGTCTGGGATAACTTGAAATTAGTAATAAAATTATTACATTTAAGCCGTTGATAAATGATCGGAAAATACCTTTTAGTTCTCAAAGCTTTAGGCGAGGCCAAGAATTCGGTGTTCCAGGAAGAAAGAGTTCTTTCCCAAGCTAAATGCTTCGAGTGGGACAATGGCACAGACATCAAAAGGTTCATATCTTAGCAAGTTGCCTCTTTGGCCAACTGATCCACTTCCGGATACAATTTAGAAATCTGCACACTCAGTGTCTGTTATATAGCTATATATATATATATATATTTAACAACCCTCCCCTTACCCAGTGGGTAAACATATTGAGACGCTGATAACAACACCCTTTGGAAAAAATTCCACCCTACTCCGTAATTCTTTTCTCAACACATTTAACTCTCAATAAGGGACGACTAGCCGTGTAATAATTTAGTCTACTCAAAAGGCGGAAGTAATTGTTGACAGTTTGTATCAGAAATGTGAATAAAATCATAACTTTGAAAACTCACTGTTTTTTCTAAACGTATGTCTTAACCCGCGGTCACTCGCGCCTGTTTTTGCTACCGTCATTACTCGCGGGGTGTAGAGAACACCCCAGATTTTTAAGACGTGTATTTAATTATGAAAATAAAATTAAGTCATTATGATACATATTTATAAAGTGTAAGATGTTTTTTGTGTTATACAAATAAAATTATTAAATTTATTGTATACAAATGAGACTAACATTAATTTAAACTAAACATACAAAATTTTCATTTTAAAACACATAATTTTATATTTTTTTCATAAACCAGTATATATAAAACGTATATACCAGTAATAAATATACTTTATAATTAATGAGATAATGATAGTAGAAAGTAGAAAAATAATATTTTAATCATTTTCCAAGCATTCAGAGCAGACTGTATACAAATGCTCAACTTCCCCCCCAGATAAACTTTTGAAGGTCATTACATTCCAATCGTTCGAGAAAGAGAGATTGCATCAGGCCTGAAATTTCAATGACCTTAAATGTGCAACTACAGAAAAAATCGTGGTTCTGTGCATTCATTTTAGAATCCTGAGAGGATTTTCTTGTTGCTGGGGTGTACAGAACACCCCGCGCGAGTGATCGCGGGTTAAGAGGTTGACCTGAAAGGAATTTGGTACTTTCAAAATGACTGAACTATCGTTTTTTTAAATTTTTTTATTTATTCTTATTCTTTGCATTATTATCTCTCGATTGATATATCACTTTTGCATGTAGGAAAGCTAGAAAATTGATAAAAATTTTATTTAAAAAATGTAAATTAATAAATTAGGCAATTCGATCACGCCCCTTTTAAAAAAAAATGAAAAAAAAGGGTTTTTTGATTTAAAAAAATAATAATAAAATAAACCATTTTAAAAAGAGAAATAATAATATAAAAAAAGAATGTGTAGTATATAAAGCAAGATATTACCAAGGCAATACAATAATGTAATTTTTTTTCTTTGTGAAATCGGTGTATTTCGTGCCTCGCCATTTGTTTGAATTTACATCTTTTCGCAAATGCAGCGAAGTGAAAGATCAGCATTGGACATGCACACGCTAAGGCATAAGAGTGTAACCAGATGGCCATTGGGCTTTCGAAATAAATAGTGTTAGAAAATCTAGAGTCCATCATGTTTTTTCTTGAATATGAGTTTATTTATTTAAATAGCGCTATTGATGGGCCAAAACGCTGTGCTTGTAAAATTTTTGAATCAAGGTTTTTTATATTAATAATTTCTAAATTTTAGACCTTATTCCTCATATATTTTTCATACAAATATAATATTTCATTAATAAATGAAGAAAAAAACTAAAATTTCTGTCATGATAGGAAGAAAAAAAACATTCTCAGCCCCCCAGATAAACTTTTGAAGGTCATTACATTCCAATCGTTCGAGAAAGAGGGGTTGTATCAAGCCGGAAGGTTCAATGACCTAAAATGTGCAGCTACAGAAAAAATAATGGTTCTGCGCATTCTTTTTAGAATCCTGGGAGGAATTTCTTGTTGCTGGGGTGTACAGAACACCCCGCGCGAGTGATCGCGGGATAAGAATATTACAAAATGTTTCAGATAAAAAATTAATAATTACAAAATATTAAAACTTTAAAATTTTCCAAATTTTCTTCAAAAAAATTTAAATATTTAAAATTGTGTGAATAATGTGGAAAAATTCATCTCGTATCAATTTCTTGAGTAGAAACATTATATGAAATGGTAAAATATAATTTTTAAATACATAAATAAAAAAGAATTGTCCAAAAGGTACCAAGTCCCTTTAAACACACACCTCCCGCTTAAGAAATAAGGAAGTAACTTACTCAAACTTTAGATTATCTTCAATATATTAATCCCGGTTAGAAACAGAAATCAAAATAAAAATTGATTGAAAATTTTACAAACACATTTTTTTTTGAATTTTTTAAACTTAACCACTTTCTTTGCATTTGCTAACACTTATTTTATGACTTAAATCTCAGCAAAATAAACTATTTCGAAAATGTTTTTCTACTCTTTTGCATAGTTTTTTTTTCTTTTTAAATATTTAACAATTTTTAATAGATATTACTTTACGACAAAACCTAATTTTTAGTTTTGTTAAATTCCCTACTAGTAACATTATTTATTTTCACTGATATTTAAATTACTTTTATTTCCTTCATAATTAATCTTAAAAATTCTCTACTCTCTCTTATGTCTATAAAAAATATACAAGCAACGATAAATTTTGCATACTATTATGTCTTAAGAATACTAAACATTGTGGCAAAAAAAAATGATAACTCATTTTTATACCACTTTTCAAATTAGTTAATAATTTCACTCACTCACTCACACACACACGCACTCACACGTACGCACACACACACATCAGGCTAACTTTACGATTACGAGTGAGTGTTTTTTAACGTCGCTGAAGAATTATTGGCAATGGATCTTGTAATTTTTAACCATGGTCAAGTGTCGAGGACGACACCTGAGCTGGTACCCCCTCTCTTATATAACTCTTACACCACTCCAACAGGAGGACTTTAAGGTACTACAGTTTTAATGTCTATCAGATCTTCTATCCGGTGGGTCTTCAGTGGCAATCTTTACGATGCAGTTGCAATATTGCACAAAAATATGTGTAAGTTATTTGAATAAAGAAGACCAGTGGTTGAGTGGTAGTGTATTGCGCTTCCACGCCACAGGTCCGGGGTTGTAATTTCGCGCTGGGCAAGGTTTACTCAGTCTTTCATCCCTTCAGTGGGTCGATAAATAACTACCAAGCTTGCTTGAGAGCTAAACACTGGGAGTTTTGAGTCAGACTGACCACCTGAACGAAATATCTGTACATGCACCTCAGATCACGAAAACCGAGATAGGAACAGCAGGCCTTGGTTTTCATGGGCTATTGCTCCACTGAGATACATTTTTGTTTGTTTTTAGTTTTTAATTTAGTACTATAATTAAAAATACAATGAATAATCCTTAATCGTATCATGTACATGAGGATTTCAACGTTAATTTTGGAAATGCGAAATATATTTAAGAAACATTATTTAAAAAAAAAAAAAATAATTAAAGGTAAAAAAACAGACAATTTTTTTGGAAAAATCTGTTTTTATTTTTGACAGGATAAAGAATGTTTGTTCTGTCTCAAAATTGGAACATCATATACTAAAGATCAAAGTAATTGTTGGTTATGAAATGTTTAACATTATCATTGAAATTCCGGTTATGTGTGTAAGCCAATTTCATGCACCTCAAGTTGATTACATTTAAATTATGCTCTAAATTTCTGCTTAATTAATTACAATGGCTAAACTTCATTAGTAATAGTTACGACTAAATACTATTATAATCCATTATTTATCATATTCACTAAAAGATGTACTTATCAATACAGACAGGAATTTTTATTTTTTCATACTTACAACCTCCAATTCGTATAATTTTGATTACAAATGTTTATGTATTAAGTTCTATTCAGAGAATTCCATACATTATGTATTATTTCGCACTAATTAAGCTTATATTGCATACTTGCTTAAAACAAGTTTAATTTTTACGTAGTCGAATAAAAGGAATTATACGAAGATGTAAATTATTATTATCGTTGGTTCAAACTAAATCGACACCAGAAACGATAACAATATACTTTTGCTTTTCCTTTACTTATTTTGTACACCTAAACAGTTACATTAAGCGCATTCATAAACTGCACAAAATGCAATCAGACAGTTATATAACATATTTCAATCGATTCAATAAAAAGGAATTTAAGAAAGAATTATCGTTGCCACCGAACTGAAAAAAAATATTTTATTACTTTGCTGTTCATTGTGTAACGAAAAGAATTCTTTGGATGCAACACAGCCTTCTTATTTGATACGTTGTGACAACATCATAGTATATATATATTATACAACAATTTCCATAACTCATATCAAGGAAAATGGTATTGAAAAATATGAATCAGATTTATGATTTGTTATAGTCGATTATTTTTATTATTATTATGTGGGCCACTGTCAAAAAATGTTTGCTTAAGAAAAGTAACACGTTAAATTATTGAAAACACATAACTGACTTAGGAGGAATACATTGAAAAGAAAGGTTATCTATGTATTCTTTTCATGCCTTTTTGTAAGCAAATGAATTGAACTAAAATAAAAAAAATCAAAAGTAATCAAAAGTTCTTTAGTATTTTTATAAGAATAACGAGATATTGCTTAGGTTTTCAAAACCAGATTGTTATTCACTGTGTTGATATTAAAATGAATTGATTTTAACTTTTTCTTTTTTTTCTTTTTTTTTTTAATTTTGCTACGTTTTATTTTCTATTATATAATAGTCAAACATCAAAATGAAGACTTTTTGAAAAATTTCATTCATTTTTTTTAACAATAGTACATTTTTTGTTTTGTAGTACATATTTGAATAATTTACTTTTTATGAAATTTTGTTTAAATTTTATTGTAGATGGGTCAATAATATATTCTGCAATCAAAAACACAAATGCAAAAAACAATAACGATAACAATGTCGTTTAGTTTTCAAAATACTATTTTTCTATTCAAAATAATATTTATGATAAATATAAATTATTTTTTACACATACTGAATAAAGCTATAGAATCTAATTTAATGGACGAAATTTTTTTTTTTATGCGATGAGTGTTTTGGAGAAGGGAATTATTTTCTTTTGAATTAGTAAATAAAATAGTTTGTAATAAAACGTTAGGAAATTTCTTAGCTATATTAAAATAATTGTTTCTGACATGTTTATTAAATAAAGTTTTTTTTATTTAGAATTGTACTTTCTATATATTTGCAGTTTTAACACAAAATTACGTGCTTTTTAAGTAAACATTCTTTAATACAAAATGTTTTCAGCGTTTTTTTAGAAATTACAGGGAAATATTATTAACTGTTTCTACTACAAATTTTAATCTAGAATACTCCCCTCCCCTCCCCTCCCCATCTGACTTGTATTATATTTTTGTCATCTTCTGTATTCTAAATTACTCAAAAATATTTTTTTTTTCATTTTTGTGGATTGATATCAATTTTAAAAGCCAAAATACCGTCCTTCAATACCCTTTGTGGCTTTAATATTTTTTAAAAGCAAAACAAAATTATTTTTTCATTTTCTTAAATATCTGGGTTAAAAAGTGGAATATTTATGAAAAGGAAAAATAATGTTATTAAAACTCCGCATTGAATTCCATTGTTACTTAATGATAAAACAAAAAGCTCTGTTTGTCAAGTATATATTACATTTTATGTATGTGGTACAGTTAAAGTGTGAAAACTGTTATTTCATAGAATAACTAGGTATTTCATGAAACGACTGGACAAAATATAAGAATACTTGTTAATCTACGCCTAGATATGTGGGAGGAAGGAAAGGAGGACTAGCTATATCCAAAATTACTCAATTTATTTGTCACACCATCAACAACACAAGCTCAAGCAATCTAAATTAAGAGATGCATCCAATTGAAGCAATACGTAGATAAATAACGAGGTACGCGAAGCATCAGAAGACTTTGAATTACAGTACACTTCTGGTTCGAATATACTACTTTCCTAACTATCCTATCCAGTGCTTCTCAAACTTTCAATATTCGCGACTCAATATTAAATCAAAAGTTTCATTGCTCCCCCCCCCCATACAATAACAATGTATTCAATTCTATAATACTAGTTTGACACTAAAGCTACAATAAAACTTTAGCCTCTTAAGTATCACCGGCGTATATAAACGTGTCACTCAGCCAAAGCATTAATTTTTCTGGACATATATATACGTCTTTCCGATCTTTTCTGAGTACTACTGTCCATAATATTATTCCGAAGGCTTTGGAGTGCAATAAAAGGATTTTGACAGTGTTTGTGAAGGATTTACTTATTTCAGAGGATTTGCTTATTTATCCTTTTTCTTCACCCCCCAAAAAAACACATATGAGCATCTACGTAGAAAATGGTGGCATTGGGGAGCAAACCGAGTAACTTTTATTCGGCATGGTCGCTGGTAATTATCAAATTTGTTCTTGACTTAGTATTGTTAAATTAATTATAAAATACAATGCATAGATGGATACATTTATAAGTGTATTGTATCAGTGTAAATGTGTATTTTATTTTTTTTTTATTATGTCAGAATACATTTTGTTTACTTACGGTAAATTAATAATCTTTTTAAAATTATCTTTAGTTTCCGACTTTTTAATAAGCTCGCGCCCCCCCCCCTCCCTCGTTATTGTTCTTTCATTTAACTTAAGAACCCAGGGTAGGAAAGACGCACTTCGAAGTATAAGAGCAATTGCATGGCAGAAAGGATACTTAATATTTAATTATAATTCAGTTAATTTACTCTTGAAACGCTTTGGTAATCTACGGTCTAAATTACCGTAAATCCACTCTGAATTGTTCGATCTCCGGTCGTTATGATTCAATTCTAACTTTATTGACTAAATCGTAAATTATCAATCTTGGATTATTCAGCAATTAATCGTCTAGTAGCTACTTTCCAATAACCACTAACTTCACATACCTAAAAGTTAATACTTAAATATAACCCTTCACATTTACATAAACCGTGTCTTCTTCGGGAGAAAGTTTTCAATATAACAACATTTAAAATAAAGCTATTTACCCCAAGAAAATTAGTGAAGGCTAGCGGATAGACCCGTTACAATACAATGAGAAATTAAATGTTTTAAAAATGTTTCCATGTGGAATTTAATGATTTATTTTGTTTGGAAATACTTTCATATAAATTTCTTAAGTAATTGACGTATTTTCTAAGCGCGACTTTTTTTATGTGATCCTTTTCCATCGCATAAAAAAAAGTTTTTTGTAGTATGTCGACAAAATTGTTTGTTATATGTAGAAATTTAAGAAATTTTCGAATATTTTTTTTTTTTTGCGATTTCTTTTATGTGGTCCCTATCTATCGCACAAAAACAGGTTTAACTGTATACAACAAATGTGTATTGTATGTGTATTTTCGAGAATTATTTAATTTTGAAAATAGTTGTCATACATTCAAAATTTATAAAATGCCTGTTTCATTATTTTTCTGTTATGCTTTCGATATACAAGTGGTAAGAATATTTGAAGTACAGCTATAAAATAAATCAGTGTATTTCTATGGATAATATTTGATCGCGAATCTAGATTTCGGATACAACAATATACCAAATTCGTATTCCAAGTGGGCGGGAGGTTCATTAAAGTGCGTAAGATGCATGATATGGGACTGTTTCCTGCATCACGTGATAGGACCTTCCTATCAGTAAATGGGAACTGGAGTTTCGATTCATTCAATTCCTCGTGATGTAAGCTTCACTTTTGTTCAAGTCACAGGAACTTCCAGAATAAAGATTTAAGGAATAGATTATTTATTTGAAGAGCTAATTGGAAAATATTTTGTACATTTCACTTTCATTATGAAATTATTTTTATTTATATTAATTCAGTCTTTTTCAAAGTTTTTATAGAACGTGTTCTAATTATAACTTCATGGGCACGATTTATATTAATTTTAACTTTGTATATACAGATAAATATAAAAATTACCACAAACATAAGTATTAGTTTATATGAAAGAAATCAGTAAAATTTAATAATTAAAAACAAAGAATGCGTCCCTACAGACTTAATTAAATACTAAACCCTTAACACGCAGTATTTTGTCATGAGTTAGTTAAGAGTGAATTTTAAAAAAAAATATCACCAGTATGTGTCTGTTGACATGGAAATTTTACTGTGCCTTAGAATATTTATTTATAAATCGTACTCTGTTTTAACTATTCCTATTTTATCAGCCGAATTATTCATTCTAATCGAGAGAAAAGCTTTTTTGTAACTGTATTAATAGTTAAAAATGGTTTATTTAACTATGTTTTCTGAAAAAACTGATTTTTTTCAATTCAATGTACTTGTATACTTATACAATGAAACAATTTTGTTATAAATATGAAACCATAGTTAGATTGGAAGGTGGCTAATAAACATCAATTAAAATTTTCGATTTCTCAATCCTACTTAAAAGTAAAATAAAGAAATTGAATCATGGAGTTTTCAAATGTATTCATTACTTGTACTCACGTATTATATCATCGACCAATTTTGCCAAATAAAATACATTTCATCATTATTATTATTATATTCAAACATGTGCGGGAACGGCTTCTACAATTGATATATGCCGCTGCATTTGGTGACTTCTTTCGATTTTATGAATTTGGTCGACGCGCGCGGCATATGTTACATAAACACCATATCATTAAGGGGTGTTGGAAAGCTATAATCTTATATTTTTTTTTTGACAATTTGAGATTTTTACATTTTCAAATTATACAGCTTTTCACCTTTGTAAAAATACTTTGCTGTAACCTCCATGGTAATTAGAAGTCCTTAAAATTTATTTTTAAAAAATCATAGAAACTGGGCCACGCCCATTTGAATGGCGAAAAATGTAAACAAAATACTTTGTTTTTGCTTAAAGGTTGTGAACGTCTGATATAAACCAAAACATGTATCTTTTATTGTAAATTGAGCCTTTTATTTTTTTTATTTCTTAGCCTATTAGAAGTCTCACTGTATACAATAGAATCAATTTATCTCAAAATGTAAATTTTGATGTTCGATGTACCTTTTCTGGGAAACTACTATTTACAGGTATGAAAATTTTTATGATATATTTAAAATGTCTAATATATACTAAAATGAGCTTTTTGTAAAAAACTCAAAAATATACTTTTTACAAATTTTTTATGAGGAAAATGGGTCACAAATTTCGCAATGTTTGATAAAATACTTCATAAATTATGAGGAAATTCTAAATAAGCTAAAATCTCACTTCGGTATAATGATAAAGGTACACTTTGTTTATATGAAAAATTTCAAGCATGTAAGCATAACATATTTTGAGAAAATGTACATCGGAAACAGCCAAATTAACATTGTCAGTATATAAATAGAGAGAGAGGTTTCCAACTTCCCTTAATAGAAGAGAAAGAAAGTTTGAACTACACAAAGATATGCTCTTCTAAAATTACTCAAACTCTAAAACACTTTAAATGTTTAGATTATGAAAAATTTTTAAAAAATTATTAAAATAATTTAAGACTAAGGGCTTTTTTGTAAATATATTTATGAATAAAACAAGCTTGTAATAATAAAAATGATGTAATATATATAAGTAAGACTTTATTTACATGTAAAATCTCACAAGCAGAATTTAATTTACAAGATTGCAAAATATACTATGAGAGCGCATCTATCATTAGCATAAAAAAAGTGTGTGCGTTTACTTTTTTAAAAATTTATTCTTTTCTGATTATCTGCATTGACTTTTAATCGTACAACGGGTAATGCATTTTAATTTGTTACCATGGTAACATAGTTGCTGTTTTGTGCGTAAATATGCTTTCTTTTTTTTATATTTTTTTATTCAAAGTTTCATTGATTATTTTACAGTGTTTCACATTAAGACTAATCAAGTGTTCTTTAATTTTTTTTTTTTTTATTTTAAAAAAAATTAAAAAAATTTCCCATTACCCTTGATAATATATTTTTCCATTCTGTTCCCAGCAAGCATCCCCAGTCCCAATACACACCTTACTTACTTTTATATTTTTTTTATAAATCACACACACACACACACACACAACTTAACACTAATTTTATAAGAAAGTAATAAAATTCTTGTAGATTTAAACAAATTTTTAAAAAATAAATAAATAATTTAGAATGCACTTAAAAAATGCAATCTGAACAAGAAATTACAATTTAAAAATCAGTAAGTATGATAAATACTTTCCACTAGTATAAGGAGTATTTTAAATAAGGAGTGTGAATATTTATAAATTT
Source organism: Trichonephila inaurata madagascariensis (assembly GCA_019973955.1). Classification (NCBI taxonomy): domain Eukaryota; kingdom Metazoa; phylum Arthropoda; class Arachnida; order Araneae; family Nephilidae; genus Trichonephila; species Trichonephila inaurata. Next base: position 289,187 of record BMAV01000759.1, read on the forward strand.
CAATTTAAACGAATATTTAAGCGAAACATTTATCCATTAGTGTTTTTAATTATATTTCGATTAAATGTTATTAAGTATTACATGTAATATGTATTTAAAGTAATAAAAAACATTATTAATGTATGATATTTTTCCTAAGTATGATTTTGCTTTATTAACCATTTGATCAATAAAATGTCTAAATGAGTAAAATAAAACATAAAACCAATATGAAAAAAATATTACACAAAAAGATGCAGGATTTTAATAACAAATTACACAGTAAGAGTTAGGTTTTTAAGAAATTATTTTCCGCTTAAAGCATGAAGAAGAAATTTTAGTGACGTCTTTTACACAGAAAAAGCATTTTCTTAATATCTTTTTCATTTTTAGTAACTAACAACAACAGTTTTTTTTTCGATGGAATATATTTTGGTATTGACAAAATTTCCCCTTTCGTATACTCAGATCATGTTTAGACCACACGGTACGTTGTCATTATCGTCAAATACATTTCATATACTCATTTGGAAAATAATAAAAAAAAACAGTTTTTATAATGAGATTACACATTATTTCTTTCCGG
>BMAV01000759.1:302358-341223 GCA_019973955.1 Trichonephila inaurata madagascariensis
TAAAGTATTTTTTTAGTTCTTTATCATCAGAATGAAAGTAAAAATATAGTTCGTGAAAATCTATAGACACAACCATTAATTCCAAACAATTTAAAATCCCATAAAAATACATTTTTATGTAAACGAACCTATTCTTCAAAAAGCAACTCTGGCACGGAAATATTCTAATTTCGTATCGCAGTGAAATGTTTATTTTTGTCTGTGTTTAATTTTCTCGAAACCAGAAAAATACAAACGCCATTCGTAAAATATTGCTTAGAAAATTGACGGTTATACCAGGAATATTTTTTCTCAGTTCTCAGTTAAAATAGCTTTGCAATGAGCTTAAATAACAGAGACTTCAAAAACACGAAGACAGTGAATTTTCTAAAACGAAAAAAATCATCTGTTTTCAAGAAAGAAAAAAAACTCCGTCGTAACTCTTGGTATCGTAATAACTGTTTCCTATTAAAGCTCTTGGCTATCTTTGGAATAGATCTTCAATCAAAGTCAATTCAGAAAAAGCGTTGTAATTGCATTTTACAAGCATGCACTGTTCTAATGATGCATTTGTTTCTTCTTCAAGGTCATACGCTATAATATACGTAACAGAACACTTCATAAGGGATCGTTTGCGATATTTCTATCAACCACGATAAATCTTCTGCTATTGCACAAATGCTTCCGAAAACGTTACGAAATTAGAAAGATCATTGAGCTTCTGATAAGAATAAATCCATACTCATTAAGGAGACACATATTTAGTGTCATAAACGCATTAACTACTGTATTAACCATTATGCCAGCAATGTGCACAGTAAATTTATGGTACCACGAAAATCAAAACCTATTGCTTGGAAGAAACTTCACAATGCTACTGAAACTACTTGGAATGCCTGAAGGCTTAAAATATATATACATTTACTTTTTCCAATTATTTGGCTGTGCGATGCAAAATATGCTGACTTTATTTTGTGCTAGTTTATTCCAAAAGTTCGGACGAGCTATTCTTAATGCAAAGAAAATTTGCTTCAAGAAAATGCAAATCTTTCGGAAGCTTTTGGATCTTACGAAAACGTTCTGACTCTCAAAAGTTTTATTGAAAAAACATTTGGGGGTGTTTGGTTTCTTTTAACGTTATTGGGATTTCTTAACGTTTTTGGAGTAATCACTTTAAATTTAGGATTTGAGACAGGGGAATGGGCAAAGCAGGCGTACCTTTATAATACTATCATTTATACAAGTATAAATTTTTCACTGCTTTTGTATTTGATGTTCTGTGGGGCTGATGTGAACGAAAAAGACAAGGATTTCAGAAATGAAGTAAACAGATACAATCTGAAAAGTAGACTGAGAAATATTCGAAATGATCCCAATGATTACGGATCTGCACTTGGAAACGAAAGCATTGCTTTCTCTGCTTGTGGATATTTTACATTTACAAAAAATTCCATTTTGACAGGCATCGGTGTCCTTTTAACCTATTCATTGCTAATTAATCAATTCCAGAAATGAAAATGAATTATGACGATTTAGTTAAACTTATCCATTTATATTATATTCAACTCGTTAAAAAATAAATTAGAAAGGCTAGAAATTTTAATAAATTACATTGAAAACACAAGAAGAATGTTTTTATAATAAAAGGTTTATCGAAACTCGTAAATATTTTATTTCTCAAGCGATACTCCGATGTAATATTTAAAGAGATGTTTTTCCTTCGTCTCTTTTGTCATTCAAAAAGGTTGGTTTATATGTCCTTAGATGAGGCGGGTCAAACTCGTGCCCTATTACGGGTCACGTGGTCTATTTTATTACAAGCTGGGGACCGCATGTTTTCAATGTTCAAAAAATCAATAAAATACGATTTTTATAATGTATTATGCATTTATTCGACTGAATATATTGTATATTATACATATGTAATCGTTTTATATTTCATGTTATTTTTTTTAACAATAAATATTATATACATACTTTATAAAAATAAAAAGTATTGTGAGAAATTCAATTTAACATTACATTTAGGAGATATTTGACATCATTTTTTTTCACAAAGCAAGTCATCAAGATTTCATTTAAAATATAGAGCTGATACAATTTTTAAAATTGACGATAAATGTTAATTGGTTAATCTTGACTTTTCTGAATTTTCACTATTTTTCATTAATTAAAGTACTACCCACTTAAATAAGGGCTTACAAACATTATCATTTTATTCGCATAAGAAACGATAAACTTTAGTAAACCGATCTATTTAGTAATATGTATAAAAATCTAGAATTCCATTTTTTTTGCAGTTTTGACGTTTTTAAAACAGTGATCTCTAATTTCTAATAAACTCAGGCAAAAAAAATAATTACAGAATCGGAAAGATCATTTATTTCGTCATGATACAGAATAATGTTTTTTACAAAATAATAATATTTATAATTTTTACACTTTTTTTAAGAAATGAGTCAAAATTGTTGGACTCTGTATTAATTCAAACTGTATTCCTTTTTCTTGGAAAATATTTGTTCAGTTCTTATTTTTTAAATTTTTTTCCTCATGAAGTATGTTTATAAATTAAAAAAAAAAAAGCTAAGTAATAAACATTTGTTGTGGTTGTTAAAATAGTTCAAGGCTTATTATTCCTTAAATATCCATTTTTGCTTTCATTTTAATCACAAAAAGAGGAAAATTCTTTAAATATGGTTTCCTTATATCGGTTCCGACTGTACGTATAGGATGGTCACTTTAAAATTTTTTAAAATACTCCTAGGTTTTTAAAGTTATACGTACAAAATTTTAGGAGTGTTCGAAGTAGTCTCCCCCAGCATCAATGCACTTTTGTAAACGAATTTTCCACGGATTAAATGAATGAAAGTTACTGAAATAAGAAAACGCTTAGTGAAGAAAAATTTTACAGCATTTAATTTTTTATTGCTTACCAACATTACTTAAAATTTTAGTGCAAGTTTTGATTTCTTTCTTTCCTAATATTTTGAATGTATTTTCAAAAAATTCAATGTTATGTAAAAAAACACGGTATTTTTTTTAAGAAAAGAAATGATATTTTCTAACAGCAATACGTTTAATATATCTCTGAAAGGCATCTTGACTGAAATAATTCTCTAAAAATTGCATTTATCAAGCAAAACAAGCAAAAATTACTGAAAATTGAGCACAAATCAAAATGAATAATTAATATACAACTATAGTAAACATCATCAGCAAAATTATCTGAAACTAGATTTAAAAATATATATGGAATGGTAATTGAAACATTATTCAATAATGAAAGTCTCAACATTAAATGTTGATTAGGGTATAAGAAAAAAATAACTGAATTTTAAACTTTTACGTGTTTAAGAAAATCTAATGATAAAAAGAATAAGGAAAAAAAAAATAATTGTATAATTTACTGAGCACATTTAACTGCTGATCTCGAACCTTCTTATTGAGGAAATGAAATCTTAAAAGCAATTTGTTATTTAAAAATGCAATGAAGTCACAAATAATTGTATTAAAATTAGAGATTAGAGCAATTTTGTTGAAATAATACTGCAATACTATCGTTTTCCTTCTATCAGTGAAGAGTACACAATAAAAATGCGCAAAAAAACATGAAAATGATAAAAGCTCTAATAAAGAGCTCTTTATAGTTAAGGAGTATATTTATAGTTGTGTGAAAAAGGAACTAAAACGAAAAAAAAAATGGGGAAATCGAAATAAAAATAAAATATTCTCAACATTTAAACTGTCTGCAAATTTTATTTTACTAAACACATGAAAGCGATTTCATTAAGCTTACTTTACAATCATTTGACGAAATCATGGGAATTCAAACTTTGGATTTCCATTACGTTGCAAACATGGAGAAGTTAGGACCTTAAACATCCTTCATTGCGTTCTCGGTTAAGCTTCCGCCGGTAAACAGTTCCAGATAATGCGATACACTATTAGAGATTGTATAGATAACAAGAGATTCATTAGCCCTTGAGAAACGAAATGTGAAATAAGTTGCTAGGTGATGTGTCTGCTTATACTAGCCAATGGAGCTGAAAACTATGAAATTTATCTTCATAGTATGACTTACTAAAAAATTTATCATAAATTATTATGTTAATGAATTAAATGTAAACTAAGTTCATTTTTTTATTTTGAATATTTGCACTATGGAGAATGAATTTATTTCCAAACTGCTTTGTTATTTTTTATGACTGTTTCCTAAAAAAATCGAGCTTTTCTACTAATGCTGTTTTTGTCTTGGTACCACTTAATGTATCCGACTACGTTCGGAACCGTGATTTTAAAAAGGCACATAAATGGATAATTTTAATTATATTTAGTGTCACTTAGATTAGAATACATGTATAAAATTGTTTTAAGGACATTTTCGCAAAAAAATATATTTAAATACAATATTTAGGCAAAAAAGTAACTTACAATAACCTTTTTCAAAATGTTCTCCTTTTGTGAAAAATGCTTTTATTATACTAATATTTTGCCAAACAGAGCGTATAATTAATTTTACAGTTGAATATCTTGAATTAATTAATTAACTCTAATTCAATTTCTCAACGTTGAGTATTTTGTCTATGTATAACCCTTTATTTTTATTGTAGTGATTAAAAAAAAATGTTGCATGAAAAAAAACTGCAGTAAATATTAATGCGGTAGATAAAGGGTTAAAGTAAACTTTTGTCAAGTGATCTCTCGTATGATCGTTCAATCATTCAAATCTTTATAATAAAAGTATCACAAATTATTTCTTTTGTTTCTGTATTAATAAAATAATAATAATTAAAATAGTATAGTTATATATATATAATGCTTAACGTATATTTTTTGTATGACAGATGAAATAACAATTGTATGTTCAGATTTAAAGTTAACGGGGAACCCCCATCTAACTATAAAATACCATACTATATACTGTGAGATTTTGAAAGATATGAAAGTATTATGTTTAATTTTGTAAAAGTTATTAAAAAGAAATTGCCAAAAATACACTAAACTAATTTTAAGTACATTATTGGTCATTTATTATAAATTTCTAAACGTATATTTTTTGTATGACAGACGAAATAACAATTGTATGTTCAGATTTAAAGTTAACCGGGAACCCATCTAACCATAAAATACCATACTGTATACTGTGAGATTTTGAAAGATATGAAATTATTATGTTCAATTTTGTAAAAATTATTTTAAAAAAATTGCCAAAAATGCACTAAACTAATTTTAAGTACATTATTGGTCATTTATTATAAATTTCTAGCGTGTATATCAAGAATCCGCATAAAATATTTAATCACTGGAATAACTGAAATGATTTCTTGAAAAAGTTTTGATTTATTACTCTACAAATATTAAAAAAGTCAGTGAATACATCATAACTTTAAAAAAAATAATAATAACAAATTTTAATCAAAACGAGTCTGTTAGTTCTTGAAAAAAAAATATGATTTTTGTAATTTTGAAATCATGTATCGATGAATTTTGATTTTTAAGACTTGTTCATATGCAATACAATAAGATTATTTCTTTTTGATATACCATACTACCTCAAAATATAAAGATATATTTGGCTTCATGTGTGTAAAAAAAATGAAGTAAATAAATGAAATTAAATCAATAGTTCAAAACTAGTTTTAAAAGATTAAATACCAGTTTAAAATACACTTATTGCATTTTATCAGCAATTACTAAATCATTAAACAGGTATTCCTTAGAAAGTTGTAGTTATTTGCTTTTACTTGTTACATCTGAATGGGTTCTTACATTATTAAAATATTTCTGAAACTACATAAATTCTGAGGATTATACAATGAAATTATTCCAATTTAACATTTTATGATAGAATTAAGAGTCTACAAGGATTCACTACATGTTACCTTTACATGGATTATCAAAGAATATTATCGTAAATCCATATCGAGGGAATAACGAGAATAAATTATTTTAATTATGTTGGTCCTCAGCGTCTTTGGCTTTCCCACAGAAGCTAATTACGTGAAATTTAACAATCATAAGCTTATTAATGTGGTTTAAGTTACGTGTTGACTGTTCGTTCTAATCCTTATAATCATGTAAAAATAAATTAATGTAGAACTACTGCATCAGTAGTCTCACAAGGACTGCACTTTAGCATGGGACTAGCTGGTATACCCGTTGTTCGCACGGGTGAATTGAAAAATTAAACAATACAGATTGAAGGATAAAGAAGATTTTAATGAGGTAATTTTACGTGAAATGTAAATTAAACAAAAACAAGTAATATAAAAAAATAGTTTTTAAGTCAATTCCTACTTAGATCAACGACAAAAAATTTTATTTTAGCTACTTTTTATTAAATAGTTACAATTAAAATAAATATGTATATACATAGGACAGAATCACAGTATTAAGTGGTAATTAGTTTTTTTAATTATCATTAAAGCATCGTTATTGTCCTTTTAATTTCTGTCCAACTGAATTTCTTTAATGCATGAGAAAAAAACCTTTTCAAGTTTTGACACAAGTCGCCAAAAGGGTCGCTAAGCCACCAACGTGGCTGTATTTGTAATTCTTTAAATAATTAGTTTTAATCAATTAATTTTTATTAATTATAATTAAATAATTGTATTGTCATCCAAAATGATCCTGTATATAAAATTTCAGCTCAATTCAGCGCTTTAAAATGTATTTTATTAACAATTGAAAATTCCACCAAGATAAATAAATAAATATACAAATATATAAATAAATATATAAACAGAGTGCGAGCTAATAGTCGGAATTGTAAAAGCGTTTTGCAAATCTATGTTGAATAAAAAATCATATTTGTTACATTTTAACCCCTTAGGTCTAATAGCTCATAAAAAGGATTTTGTTTTATTTAAAACACCCCCGTAACTCCCATGAGGGTCCATTTTTAAAAATCCCTTCCTAATCTGATCTCTGGGCTCTGCAAAATTAACATATTGTTACAAATTTAGTGTAATGAACGCTTAAAAAGTGTAAATAGTTTATATCTGGATGTGTAATACGTTAATATTACTTTCTGTTGTATTTATTGTATGTTAAAACTGCAATATATTCGCAAGCAATGCCGTTCCTTACATTATAATGACGATAAAATGGAAAATATAGCGAAATGTTGGCGATAGAGTCAAGTAGGCATCAGTTTTGGTTACCATGTTGACAACTTGGTGATTGATTCAACGTTGCAGAAGTTGATATGTTATAGCGCCACCGGGTAGGGAGTTGCAGCAAAGAGGATAGCACAAAACCTTCTTCACAAAAAAATACGAAGAGATAGATAGATAGATAGAGAGAGAGCATCGATTAATAACCTTATATAATTGAAGATTTCTGTATTATTCACAGTTTTATCTGTTTTGTATTCTCTTCAAAAAATCCTCATAACTATTTTATGGCTTGAAATACAAATTTCGTAATTATTCCTTAAATATTAGAGTTATTACTACAATAATGTTTCAGACCTATGTTCAAAATTATAGAGAATATTATTATACAATTATCCAGTAATCACAGTCATACCATTATAAATTTATTTTACAATACATGTTTGATAAACAAGATATAATGTTGGGACACAGATCAAAGTTATCTCGGTATATTTCAAATAAATATTTTTTTTTAAGTTAAAATAAATGGTACAAAATGAATGCATAAAATTCAACTGTAATGAGTCTAGTAAATTAGTTAGAATCAGTTTAATAACTTTATGGTTTAGTTTCAATTTTAGACTATGGTGTTTTGCCAGCTGTTTATAAAAAATTTTAATTCATTAAAACGATTAAGATAGGGAAATGTCATTTCCTTTATAGGAAAGGAAAAGATTTTAAAGAAATGTAAAAAATGAATATTTTTATTATTAAATAAAAAAAACTCGGAAAAATCAATTTCCATTTTTGTTTTGTTTTGTTTTGTTAAAGGCAAATTTATTTTATTCATAAAATTTCCCTATTCTTTTATTTATTCTACTAAAAGTTTTAATTTTTCAGACTTCATAGAAACGTTTGTACAGAATTAAACTTTAAATACTAAAGAAATCTCCTCTTTTGATGAACTTTTCCTATAAATTGAAGGAAAATAATTAAAATTGTTTTTTGAATTAACATTATAAATGATCCTTAAAAGTTTTTGAGTATATTAACAGAAGTATGGTGACAAGGCCACATATATCTTAATATGACTTCAGAGATCACTTCTTAAGTTCAGTAGATAAATTTAATGACTTTTCCAACATATGGAGAGGCTTTCTTCTGAAAGAAAATTATTATGCTGTTCGAAAAGAAAAAAAAAGTAACTTTAGAATTTTAATTAAAAATAAACAAAAACTATTGCATATGTTTTCAATGGTTGTTTTATTATTTACATGGCTTATTATTATTTTTTTATTAAATTCGACTTAGAGGTAGATATTTAAGAATTTTTGTTTTCCAAATCTACTTTCAGTAACTGAGTTAACTGAATTTTCCACTTTTTCACAGACTCATAATTAGAAAAGTTAAAACGTGATTGATAACTCTTAATAATATTTCAACTTTGAGATATTTACACAATAGATATTGTCAGCAAACATTTATCAAATATTTTTAAGGTTTATATAAACATCTGTCAAAGCTCGAGAATCATTTCATTTTATATTCAGAAAAAAAGAGGGTGGGGACACGGCCGTGTGTTGTACGTGAATACATCTTGTAGTAGGTAATATTTTTTTTTATGTAATATATTATTATTTATGTATGTCACATAATCGTGTTTGAACACCAAGAAGTCTTCCGAATTTCCATGTTTTGTTTCTGCTGACAACTATTTCATTTCAATGGGTCCAGAAAAGAAATCAAGTAAACAAATAATTACTGAGCAAAACAAACTCGTCAGACTCACTTGATGCAACTCTTCCAATTAACTGCAACAACTGCTCACGCAACACTCTTGCTATACCAACTATATCGTTCCTTCTACTATCCACTAACTCACTGGTAGGGGAGTGTGTAGCGGTATCATCCATATAAGCGAGTAACAATCTCCGGATTAAAGTGATCATTTTGGCCTAGTGGTATGTTACGTGCTTAAAGTAGAGCGAAGGTCGCGGGTTCTCTCCTCCAGATAAGAGCGCCTTTACAGCCTTATCAAACTGTGGTAAGTGTTTTTCTTTTGTTGGCTTCAATGAGTGCAGAAACCAGAGACGATCACACATATCACACTTATGTCCGAACGGTTTGTTGACAAACGTCGTTGTGAAACATGTACCAGCTGCAGCCTAATGTTTTCATAAATCATGATCGTACACAATCGATGTTTACACAGTCCGGTGTTAACAATGCGTTACAGTCCTTACTTAGCTAAAGAAGCAAATATTTCATTACTCTATCTAGTGGTGTAATTGAATTTTGGGTGGAGATGCTAGATATATGTATAGCTGCAATAACAGACTGTATCCCAAGATTTTGTTATTTTTCTATTTTTTGAATTGCCTCTCACTATGAAAGCAATTTTACAGCCGTATTCACGTCAAAAATTTGCTTTTAAGGGGAGAAAAATGATCATTTCGAAAGTTTTCCTATATGTCGAGGGTAACTGAGCAAAGAAAAGGGGGAATAGATTTTGTTCCCACGATGAAATTTCTGGAGCAATCATCTCTAAAAGGTTGTAACTTATAGAGACGATTTTTCATCAAAAATAATAGTATTCTAATAACCATTCACTTTTCTTCCTTATATTTTTAACATGATAAAAATTTTAGGTAATATTGACTGATGTTTCTTAGTACTTTAGTTGTTGCTCATTATAAATTATTTCCAACAGACTAGATAATGACGATTATTAGCACACACAGGGATTTTTCAAGGGGGGAGGGCTCCCGCGTTGAAAGTTCAACATTCTTGTATCAAGCTATTTTTGATTTTGTCGATTTTCAGGAACAAAACACAGTAAAAAAACTAATTATTGAATAAATAATTAGCATTAACTAAAATTAATCATTAATAACAAATATTTGATTAAATTTTACGTATTATATACTTAGAATTATAACCAATCGGAAAAAAAATCAGGGGCTTTGGGGGGGTCCGGACCCCAGAACCCCACCCTCTTGTGTGCGCCACTGATGACTATTATTATATTAGTGCTGTGCAGTGCCGCGCACAAGGGGGTGTCCTGGGTATCCAAACCCCCCTCCCACATAGCCCTTGATTTTTTTCCGATTGGTTATAATTCTAAGTATATAATACGTAAAATTTAGTGTATTGTTATTAAGGGTTATTTTATTAATTATTGCTATATTTATTCAACAATTGGTTTTTACTGTGTTTTGTTCCTAAATCGACAAAATCAAAACACATGATACAAGAATGGTGAATATTCAACCCCGGACCCCTCCTTTGAAAAATTCCTGTGTGCACTACTGTGCTGTTGCTGTTTGCGTAAGGCAATCGGTCAAAACGATCAAACTATGAGGATTTACATCACAATAATGCACTCTCTTATAACGCCATCACAATTCGTGATTTTTTTGTCTAAGAAATCAACCAATATGACTCCAAATTGTTTTTATTCGCTTGATATAGAACCGTAGGACTGTTTATTTTCACGTTCGCTATTTTATGGTCAGCATTGCGGGGGCTTAAGGGACGTTATAGATAATAATTTCCATTATTAAACTATTAGACGTACAGTCTTGAAATTTGATAAGCAGATTCTTTTCATGGAGTAAAGATCCGCTACTAAATAAGTTTATAGAAAATTGACCACCAAGGGGCACTGAGGAGGATTATAAGTGGCATAATAGATAAATATTTCCGTTTTTCAACTATTAGACCCACCTACTTGAAAATTAGAAGGTATGTTCTTTTCATGGAATAGAGTTCCTCTAACAAAGAGTTTTGTGAAAACCGACCCCCAAAGGAGTGAGGTTGCGAGGGGTTAAGGAGAGTTATATAAAAATTCCTGTTTTTGAATTTAACCAATTTACTTGAAATTTGTTGAGCACGTTTCTTTAGTTGAATAGAGTTCCACTAAGAATGAATTTTACGCGAAAATCAACTTCTATGGGAAGCGGGGAGTTTGGGGCGTATTGATAGACAAATTCCCGTTTTCGAACGACTAGGACTATAATAATAAAATTTGGTTTGCATGTTTCTTTTGTTGAATTGAAATCCGCTAAGAGTGCTCTCAACTGGGTTATGGGGCGTATTGTTGATTTGAATTCCGGTTTTTACTCTTGTAGGTCTAGACTTTAAATTTAGCACGTATGTTTATTTCAAACTTTATCAATAACTACTGGAAATTTTATTATGCGTGTCCATTCGACACCGTCAGCAAAGCAAGTCAAAAAACGTTGTTAAAAAATGCCCCGTTTCATAAAAAATACAGTTTCGTTACAGTTAAACATATGTATAATCGATAGAAGTACACAAGTAAAAATATAAAACTGAAATATAAATTATGAAAATCATTTTAAAAATTAACAGCGATTAGGTGCATTTATATAAAATAAGTTTAAAATTTATTATTTAAGTTTAACATTTATTAGAATAGATTTAATTTTTGGATTATCTCACACCATGCAATCTATTCCGCTGATTCTGAAAAAGCTGACAAGTGCAGCCATCTAGTGAGGAAAAATCTCTACTAAAACTGTCCTTTACATAATCCTTAGAATGTAATTCCCTAGAAATACTATTCTTAAAATGTACATAAAAGAATTCTCGAGAAAAAATGAATTTGAAAAAAAAAATTCAATTTTTAACAAATTCGACTGATGACTCATATATAACTTTTAATGTCGTAGTACAAAACCGGATGATGTTGCCCAAGGAGATTATTGTCGTAATACGTTGCCCTATGTCACCCGAATGAAGAATTTCACGACTTCCGAGGATAGGTGGAATCTATGAAATTCTAAATTTATTTCAGGGTGAAATTTTATAGCTAATAACTTCTAAATTTCCTACTGGCACAATTTGTGATTCATTGACAAATATTTTATGAGTTACAGAAACGGATTTAATGTAGTTCTACGGATTATAAGCTAGATTAATGTGGCATCGTAGTCACATGATAAAGACAATCACGTACTTCTAGTCAGTCAATTCATAAACCCCTGTGACGTCATAGTCGCATGATATACTCAATCCCATTTGTAATAAATCAGTTCATGCGCTTTGCTATTGCCAACTTTTGTTTTTTGCAGAAACTTTTTGCTAAGCCAGTGCTTCTCAAACTTTCAATATACGCGACCCACTATTCAATCATCATTTTCATCGCGCCCCTCTCCATACAATAACAATGTATTGAGTTCAGTAATACTATACTTTGACACTAAAACTACAATACGACTTTAACCTCTTATGTGTCACCGACGTACAAAAACGTCTCACTCAGCCAAAGCATTAATTTTCTGGACGAATATATACGTCTTTCTGAAGTACGATCTATTCTGTTCAGTGCTATCAATAAAATTATTCCGAAGGCTTTGGAATGTAATTAGAGGACCTTGACAGTGCGCAGGATTTACTTATTTCAGAGGATTTTCTTATTTACTCATTTTCTTCTCCCCTCAAAAAAACATCAAAATAGCATTTTCCACGTAGCTCCTCTACGTCAAAAAGGCTGGCATTGAGGAGCGAATGGCGTAACTTTTAATCGGCAAAGAATTAATGAAAAACCGTACTGATTATCAAGATAAGTGATATTATAAGCCCATGGGGTCACTGATAATTATCAAACTTGTTCTTAACTTAGTATTGTTAAAAAATAAATTGTACAGTACTGATACATTTATAAGAGTATCAAATCCCTGTAAATGTGTATTTTATATTTTATTATATCAGAAAGTATTTTGTTTGATTATTTTCACTAAATTAATAATTTTTTTAAAATGATTTTTTCGTTTTCGTTTTTTCAATGTTCTCGCGCCCTCGTAGAGTTATCACGCCTCCCTAGGGGGGTGCGCCCCACAGTTTGAGAAACACTGTGGTAAGTACATCTTTTTCAACAACAGGAAACATAAATAAGCAAAAGGAAATTGATTTAAAATTACACATATAACAAAAGAATTGTAATTTTAATTTTGGAAAACTTTTTAAAAATTCTTAATATTTAAACATTTTTACCTACCCACCAAATTTGAAATTTTATTTAAATAATTCTAAAACAATAAGTACAAATCTTATGTCAGTTTTAAATTCAATGGAGAACAAGCGAGCGTAGTTTAGCCCAGTACTAAAATTAATTGAAATTCCCAGAGGTTCCCAATGTCTCATAGGGTTAATACGCAAGTACTCAATTCTATTCTAATAAAAGCTTTACTTTCTTTTTTCTTGATTTAATCGTCGTAGATATAACTTTTAGAAGCCGAAGTACTTTTTATTTTGTTTTAAAACAAATTTGATATGGCACTTTGAAGAAAATGTAATGGCTAGTATATATGTTTTGCATTTTTAACATGTGCCACCAATCTGATTTTAAAAACCAGCGGTATCCTGAAAATAGAACTATTATGAATTAAATAATATTTAGAATCATAATGATCGTATAAGAATAAAATTTCTTCTTTATAACACAGAAGAAAAACCAAATGAATATATACTGTTTTCTCCATATGATAATTTTTGTTATTTGTGAAATAACACTTTATTTATATTAGATTTTCTTTTTATGGAACACCTTTTTTTACTTTTTCAAACACTGACATCCTCCTTAATGGTGGTATTCATTGTTAAAATAATTCAAAACATTATCTTCTAAGTCGAAAAGTTTTTGAATTGATAAATTTTCAAAAGTATCATTATATAAAAGGTAATGTTTCAAAAGGTTTGTATTCATGGTTATATGTCAAGTGCTTTTAAAAAAATAAATGCAAATTATTAATATCTAGTAAAATATTTGTTTTTCAATTCTTTATCATTAGAATGAAAGTAAAAATATTGTTCAAGAAAATCCATAATTACGTTCATTAATTCCAAACAATTTAAAATCCAATAAAAAGCAATTGTTCAAAAGGAAACTTTGGTAAAAGAATATTTTCATTTATTATCACAGAGAATATTTATTTTTGTATGCTTTTAAATTTCATGAAACCAGAAAACCACAAACGCCATTTGTGAATTATTACTTAGAAATAAATCGAAGGTTATATTCAGGAACATTTTTTCTCAGTTTTTAACTCAGTACTTATTTAAAATAGGTTTGCAATGAGCTTAAATAAAAATGAATTCGAAAACACGAAGGGAGTGATTTTTCTAAAACGAAAAAATTCATCTGTTATCACGAAAGAAAACAAATTTCGTCTTAACTCTTGGTATCGTAATAACTGTTTTTTTTAAAGCTTTTAGCTACTTTTGAAATAGATCTTCAATCAAAACCAATTCAGGAAAACTAGTTTTAATTGCATTTTACAAGCATGTACTCTCCTAAAGATGAACTTGTTTCTTTTTCAAGGTATTATAGGTGTCTTACTCTATAATAAACGTAACAGAACATTTCAAAAGGTATCGCTTTCGATGTTTATATCTACCATGATAAATCTTCTGCTATGGTACAGAAGCTTCCGAAAACACCACGAAATAATAAAAGTTATTGAGCTCTTAATAAGAATAATACCATTCTCATTAAAGAGACAGATATTCAGTGTTATAAACGCATTAACTACTGTATTTGCCATTATATTAGCAATGTGCACCACAAATTTATAGTACCATGAAAATCAAAACCTATTGTTTGGAAGAAGTATCACGACGTTATTGAAGATGCTTGGATTGCCTGAAGGTTTAAAATACATATACATTTATTTTTTCCATTTATTTGGCAGTGTGATGCAAAATATGCTGATTTTATTTTGTGCTAGTTTATTTCAAGATGTTGGACAAGCTGTTTTTCGGTGCAAAGAAAATTTGCTTCAACAAAATGTAAATCTTTCGGAAATTTTCGGATATTATGAAAACATTCTGGTTCTTAAGAGAAGCATAGAAAGCATTTTTGGGGGAGTTTTGTTTCTTCTAACATTATTGGGATTCTTCAACGTTTTTGGAGTAATCACTTTATGTTTAGGATTTGAGACAGGAGAATGGGCAAAATGGGCGTACCTTTATAACGGTATCATTTTTACAAGCATTAATTTTTCACTACTTTTGTATTTGATGTTTTGCGGGGCTGAAGTGAACGAAAAAGACAAGGATTTCAGGAATGATGTAAGCAGATACGACCAGAAAAGCAGTCTGAGGAATATTCGCAATGAACCCAAAGGTTAAAATCTGCACTTGGAAACGAAAGCTTAGTTTTCTCTACCTGCGGATATTTTAAATTTACAAAAAGTTCCATCTTGACTGGTATTGGTGTCTTTCTAACGTATTCATTGGTAATTAATCAATTTCAGAAATGAAAAATTAGTACGCTAATTTTTTTAAAGTTAATCACATATTTTATTCAACTCCTTTAATAAAGTTTTATAGATCCTGAAAATATTAATAAATTACATTGAAACCACAAGAAGAAATTTTTTTATAATTGGTTTATAAAATCTTTGTGAATATTTGATTTCTTAAGCGATACTTGGATAAAATATTTAAAAATGATTCTAGCTTCGTCTCTTATGCCTCCCCTTGCTGAAATTAATACATCGTCATGTATATATATATATGTATATGTGTGTGTAAGGATAATTAAATTAGATTAAAAATTAAATTTCCTATCAAGCACTTAAATTTTTTTTTAATTCATTACCTCTTCAAGTATCAGACTAATTACCCATTTTCTTCTTCCTAGCCAATAAACATGTCTAATTCCATATCGTTATATTTAATGGCCCTATATGTCAGCATTAACTTTCATGCTCTAAATCCACGATCTGTGTCTAAGTGTTAACCATTAATTTTCGAGTGGCCCGTACGTTTTCCTCTCACCAACATCTAGCGTCAGAATATGTCTAACTTTCATTAAATAAATGCTTTTTTAAAAACTAATCTGTTCTAGCTTCAAATCATGTCATATATATATATATATATATATATATATATTACTAGAAAATGTTACTCGTGTAAATTTGCACAAATTGTTTTTTCCCTTCTCCCAATATTGCCTTTGAAACTCTTTATAATATTAATAAGATAATTATAATAATAAAATAATTAGGAGAGATTACTATCTTAGTATATTAAAATTATTTAAATTTCAAATAGTTAAATTAATGTTCTTAACTAAAATATCGTCGGAATAATTATCAGAATGCGTAACTCTATAAAGGAACTAAATTTGATATAGGAGTGCTACGCGCCAAGCTTTTTGGCGCGATTCCTTAATTGCCCCAAGCAACCAATCTACTTAGAAGTCTAATTTTTATAAACTCATCACTTTTTTTTATTTTTGAAGCTATCATTTTTATACTCGGCGTATAACTGGCACCCGTAAATTTCTGATCTGATGTTTTGGGTCAAAAGTTTGTGTTATACACCGGATTTTATGGTAGTTATTTCAAATCTGCGATTTTTTGTAAATGAGGTGGCTACATATCTTACATTACCATTTTATACAACATTCTATAGAAATTCCTATTATTTCCAGACGTATTATTAAAGTATATACAAGTAAATATTTCTATAATTCACACACCTTATCTATCAATGAATTTGAATCATCGTCTTATGTTATTAGTTTTAAATAAAAAGAAAATATAATTTGATATTGTTCATTATTTATTCAGCTGAAATCTGAAAAATAGATTTTTAAAATACAAACACGCCTTGCTTTACAGATATAATACGAGCCCGGCGGCTTTTTGTAAATCAAAATGTTTGAAAGTAATTAGCGACAACTATTTATATTACAACATCCGTAATATAAGAATTATCAGTAAACTAATCAATATTTCAAACTTTTGCTTACAAATAGCTGACTTTAGCTTTGAAGTTTGATTTGAACCATTGGCTTATAGTTCTACAGACGACTGATCTGAAAATGAGAATGAACAAAAGTGAAACTTTCGATTAAAAAATATTTTGATTCCTGTAATTGTATATTATCAAATAGTTTAAAAAGGATTTCATGAGAATTTTTGCCACAACTACAGAAGTAAATAATATTTTTATTAAATAAAACACGACGAAAGTTATTTGTATCCAAAATTTCAGATCTCGAGGAAACCTCAAGGCTTTGGGAGGAAAAACCTTTGCTTATTATCTTTAGAAATGGATCTAGGAAGTTGAATTTTCTTATTCAAGGCATCGATAAAATACAATTTTTTCGTGTAGAATCCAGAAACATTCCAGAATTTCATTGATTGTAGCATTTGAATGAAAGATTCTGGCTTTACAGTGTAATAATTATTATATTTCAGTATAAAACAACAGCACTGGATTACAGTACCCCATTTGACATTTATTGATAAAACAGAACACGTGAATCAATATTTCTCTGCTATACTCTCCTTGAAATAAAAATCGAAATATAGTTTTCGTCAGTTGATACTACACAATTCTTAAGAGAAATAAAAGAATGCTGTGAAAACAGGTACCTGTTTTCACTGTTGCACTGTTGTACCTGGTTCACATGTTTTATGTTATGTTAAATTGCGAAATAAAGCAATTGTTGTGTTAAAAATAAAACCGATAAACTAAAATGAACTAAAGTAATATGTTTTTTTTATGTTCCCCTTTTTCCTAGCGCTGTAATAAATATTTTTGAAAATATAGGAATCTTCTTAATATCTTAATATTTTCTTATAATTTGATTTACTAAGTTGGTACTATGAAACACAATCCTGACACTTAAAGATTGTACAAGGTATTCCAAAACTCATGGACTCAGCGCTAAAAAGAATTAGAAAATACCTATACAAACACAAAGCTTCAGATAATGTACGTTTGAACTGAATTTGTAAAATGCCAGAGGAGCTTCCCAGCAAATGTAATAAACACTCTGTTCAAAGTATCTATCTTAATTTAATGCTAAGTGAAACCAATGAAATGGAAGTGCACATGAATGAGAATTCCAAGCGTTATTGTATGTATGGAAATAAAGAAGTCAATGCAAAAAAAAATGATAGACTGCACGTAAGGAATATTCTAACAATATGTATTCTGGTTCTGAGAATTTTCTAAAGATTGCGTCCCTTTGCATAAATCCGCTATAGAGTATACAAATGTACATCCGGGTGAAAAAGGATTCCTAACATCCATAATTAGCACTTTATAATCTACACATCAGGAATACAGGCTCGTGTCAATGGCGTTTCTGGATACATGTTTGGGCCATAATAGTAAGCGACCATTTTAATACGCCATATTTACAGCAAAGTCACCATGACAGAAATTAATACTTTGAACTTATGAATGCGGTATTGCTGAAAATATTGACCCATATTAAGTATACATCATAAGAAAGTGTGCTCATACTATAATTCACTGGTGGAATCATGTCATATTATGATGTAAGTAATGACATCTTATGTCTTAATATGTAATGAATTAGGTAGCCTATTCCAAAACACTGGATTGGTCGAGAAGATCCAATCTATCGGTTGACTCACTCATCCAATATTTGTAGCTACTGAACCTGTATGATAAATGCCCGGCATCATTGCCAAAGCAGGCAATAACACAATCGACAGTGTGAAGTTAATAAGGTTAAAATTTAAATTTAATTTGATTTTGTAAAAAAAAATAAATGTTTTATAACACATACTCAAACTTTTATTTACATACTTTTTAACTTCTTTACTTATAAAAATAATCTCACGGAACTTTTTTTCCGTGTGTAGAATGATATTATCCGTAATCTGTACAAGGATTGAAAAAAAAATACTCAAAAATTACGGTTTTCTTAAAAAAAAAGTTGTTTTTTTCGTTGTTCCCTTTTTGCTAGAAATATTTAAGAATTATTTTTGTTACATTTTTTGTTTAAAAATTACTGTTGATTGCAATCTATATGTGAAATTTGAAGCATTAACTTAAAAATGAAGCCCGAAAAAAAATTAAAACTTCAACAAATAAGGCATATTTTTCAATAGGAATAACTCTTCCTTATATTTTGAAGGTCTTTTCACTTCTTTTTCCCGGCGATTTCACGGTGCGATTGCTTAACGTGCTACATTAGTAAATGTTGGATCGGGGTTTGATTTTGTAATTATGAAAATTTCTATTGTTTTCAACATACAACTATTTTTAAAAAGGTACATTGAGTGAGTGAATATTGAAGTCCCACTGTTCATTTCCTCGACAGCTCTGATAACGAGGGGGAAAGGGGATTTCCTTGACAATATGTTATGTATGCATTTGAAATTTTTCGTGCAACGCCGGAGGGAAATAAACCTGTTTGACAAAGAAAGAAGCGATAAAATTTCGAAACATGGAATTTTAAGTTAAAACTTGGTAAAAGCCCGAGCAACGCCCGGCTAAGCAAAGGAAAGGGGTGGGGTGGAAGTCATTGTGAAAAAGAGTATTTTCAGTGCTGATTTTGTGAAGGAAATGGAAAATTTATAAAAGTAGAGATAGCCCGTGCAACTTCGGGCCATGCAGCTAGTGTTCCTTATTATTTGACTAAAAAGACATTTCCTGGTGGTACGTTTTCGTGCTATACTATAGTTCTATGGTTAACTATATTATTCTAAGAGCTTTTTCTTAAGACATAAAAACGTCATGGAAAATATTTTACTCAATGTTATTTTTCTTAAATAAATGTTATAGGTAATTACAAAAATAATACATTCGACATAAATAAAATAATTTCTTAGTTTAAAATAGTGTTACATTTTTGATTTACATTTTCTCTAAATGACTAAGCTGCCAAAATTATTACTTCAAGATGCAAATCTCAAAAATATTTCGTCAATATAATAAATTTATATAGATTTCCTTTTTCTACACTTAAAAAACGTTGGAATTTTATTTTTTTAATTGAAGACTTTTTTCGTTTGAAAATTGTCAATATGTCCTGAAATGGAATATTTTTCATATTTTTTGAAGCATCATTTGTTCTACACTTAAAATAATTACAAAATTATTTTACAAGTTTATCTTTAACTCCATTTTAAGACTTTACAATTTAAAAATGGGTGAGCTTTAAAGATAAATAAAGACTGATAGTTACTTTTGAGCTACAGAACAAGTTTCTTTAGTTGAACGGCTAAAAATAATGTATAAAATTTTAAAACAGTTGCACAAAAAACATGATTCGAGTGCCCTCGAAAATCCTAATGTATTAAACTTTAGGTGTAAGAAAATAAGTAAAAACTTGGAAGTGCAATAAAAACATCCAAGTGAAATTTATCAATGTCGCATAATGTATACTTAAAGTTTGTATTTTTTATTCTTCAAGAAACAAAGTATTTCCAACACACACACAATAGGTAGTATTACATTAAATTCTTTTAAGAAGTAGCTATATAATTTTCTTCTTTCAAAGCCTATAAATTCAGGGATAGCATGTTCAGGAAAAGGGGAAAATTTGCAAAAGTTTACAGCATATGTCTTTGAAAGTAATATATGTCAAATACTTGAATTGTTCACGCTGAATACTTTTAAACATTCAATATAGATGTATAATGCTTTAAAGGTATGCAACTTAATAATTGTTAAAAATACTAATTTATTACATTAAAATGTTGAAACACGACAGAAATAATTTTCAAATCTCCCACCCCCACTTTCTTCCATTTTCAAATATTGTGCTTACAGCTTATTTAAACTTCTTATATTTTGCGAAATTGTTCTTTGACGAAATCACTTAGAATCATACATTGAAATCCGTAGCTAGTAATAGTTTCTGTTTTAAATTTTAAACAATAAATAAAACAGAATAATGACAATTAAGGGAAAAAATCGGCTCCTTGAAAGAGCCAGGTATAAAATGTTGGTAAGCAGATCGGGGTTCGAGGATTTTATGCTATTAGTCTAAAAAAAACAATTCTTTAAAAATGATGAAAATTTACTGTACAAAAACAATCTTGAAGATGCAGGATACAACTTTAAAATATTGGGTATTAAATCTCAGAAGATTTTCATCTCTCCTACAACGCTCAAGACACAACCATAAGTGTCTAAAAACACAGGTACGTAATGTTTATTCTCAAACTACTCGCTAGTCGACTCTTCAACGGTCCAAACAATCCTGACTCAATTTCAGAGAGCGATTTCTATTTATAAGACTGAACGGATCTTTCTCTAAAATATCCGCTTACGTCATAGATCATGATATTCATATATTTCTTCAGTACTTTCCTTCTCGCTAAAAATAGTCGCCTATTTAACAACATGGTCGAAAAACTAATGCCAACTTGGAACAATCCCCAACATTTCGCCAAGTTTCCATTGAATCGACACTACAAAGTAAAAAACAGTGTTGCTTGCATAAATTACAATTTTAGCATAAATACAACAGAAACCAACATTGACGTATTACACATCCAGATATAAATTATTTACACTATTTTAAGCACCTATTACACAAAATTCGTAACAATATTGTTTCTTCTGCTCTGTAGATAAATTTATCAGCTTTTAAGAAAAGAAATGAGATCACGCACAGCACTAATTGTGATTATGAAAATAAAAACCTTGCATTATTAAGAAAATGGCATGAAATATGTTCCACAGAATATATTATGTACATGTTTTCTAATCTCTTTACAAAAAGATAGATCAATTTTCCAATATTTATCGATTTCTTCTAAAAGACTTATTGCAATAATTTTGTTACGTGACACTTTTTAATTGATTATACCAATGTTTTAAGAGATCAATATTTGGTAATATATTTTACAGACTCCTTTGTGTAAACATGTAACAAAATAGATTAATAATTATTTTCTTAAAAATGAAGTTTGCTGACAAATAATAAATTAATGTATTAAACTTATTAATCAATAATCTATATGATGGATCGTTCCATAAGAATATAAAGTGGATATTGAACTGTACGTCAGAGTTTTGAAAAAGAAGCAGAAGAAACCATGTTTTTAAATTATGATTTTAACTTTTATTTTACTGAGTTCTTATCTGAAGAATGAAAAGAAAAGAAATATTTAAGTATATATTTGAAGGAAGTTTGATACTAATATCCACAGTTTCCAAAGGCAGAGTGCGAAGAAATTTACGATGAATTTAAAACAGGAGTTTGAAAATGTAAAATCAAAATTATTTTTAGACAGGAGAGATAAAAAACACGGCATCTCGAAAGAATGCAAGTTCTTATCTGCATCATGGACACAAGACTTCTGTCTTCTTTTGAAATTTATGTCTTTACTTGGCTTGTATTTTGACCCCAGATCAGTGGAGAAAAAATGTTTTCATCGGATTTTATCGGTAATCTTTGTCTTAATTATGCATATAGTACTGGTGGTAGGAATTTACAATTCTGCTGATTACTTTTTACAGTCAGATTCGTTCAGAAAAGCATCCACATCTATGTTTATTTCAAAGATATTAAATATCTGGTTATGGCACGCGTCCTTCAGAAAACGCCATGAAATACGAAGAATTTGTGAACTATTATTAATTATTAATCCAAATTCTTTTAAGAGGAAACTTTGTTCAGTGTTAAATGCTTTAACTGCTTGTATGATTGTTATGCCCCTGATATGTATGATTATTTTATGCAATTATGGTTTTCAAAACTTTACATTAGGAAAAAGCGTAGCAGATTTCTTTAAGAAAATAGGTTTGCCGGAAGACTTGCGGTGCTTGTATATTTACTTTATAATTCTATTTCAATGTGCGATGAAAAATATGCTAATTTTGCTTTGTACTCTAATATTCCAAGATCTTGGACATTCAATTCTTGAATGCAAAAAAAAATTTCTTCAAGCAGATGCAAAAGTAAACGAGATTTTACAAATTTATGAAAAGATTGTGATATGCAAAAATTGTATCAATAATACTTTTGGAAGATTTTTGTTTTTATTAATTTCTTTGGGACTTTTGAGCGCCTTTGCAAATATTACTGTAGTTTTAGGATACGAGACTGGAAAATTCCGAAGTAGTAAAAGCTTGTACTCTATGAATATCTTTTCAATTGTCAATTTTTCGATATTGATTTATTTGTTAATCTCGGCAGCTGATGTGAATGAAATAGACAAATCTTTCAGGAATGAAATCTATCTCTATGTTTTCAAAAATAGAGTAAGAAATATACCCAATGAATCTGCTTTAGATATAATTGCCTTCGGACATGAAAGTGTCGCATTTTCAGCCTGTGGATATTTTAGTTTTACAAAAGGATTTATTTTGACTGTCATCGGAGGTCTTTTAACTTATTCTTTACTTTTGAATCAACTTCAAACATTAGAAAACTGATATAAGAAAAGCATTAATACATGGCTTACATGTGAAAAGACGATTTTAAATTTAATAATTTAATTCCGCGCTAAGAATTCGTAACTCCCAACCAATATTTATTTTTCAATGTTTAGAGAAAACACTGAGGAGAATAATTGAATTTGTTTCAATATAAGTTTTAAGTCTGTGAATTTAGTTTTCTAACAGTACGTTTATTATACATAGATATTTTCATCATTGCTTTCTTTTAAATGTATTTCTTTACTGAACTAACGTAATTTTACAATGCGACATTAATTGATGTCGGTATTTGACCATTAAATAATAAAGCAAATGCATAGGAGGAAAAAATCAATAACTCCATGAATGTGTAAGAACATTGATGATGGTATATGAAACATAAATGTAAAAATATATCTTATTTGGCATATTATGATGTCTGACATATGGTGAACGAAATATATTCGTACCTTTAAATGAACTATACCATATAGATTGGGAGTACAAGAGATACAATTTTACAATATCAATTTACTAAAGAATATTTGCTGTACGAAAATGTTTAATATGTTAATATACGATGTATCATATATTTGAACTGGTATGTGACAAAATATGAAGTATGCTTTATAAATTATTTGCAATATGATTATTAATTTGCGCAGAATGTAATATTATAAATATACATACAGAGAAGATGAATGGTGTGTTTTTCACGACGAACCTAACGAACCGTACTAAGTATATAAACATTGATAATGAAATTCAAAGAATTAAATATCTTTGGCCTGATATGTGATCTAATGAATGATTTAATATATTGTATATTATTTGAAATTGGCATGCTGCATGTACGTGGAAAAAATTACGTTCTCTACCCAGAAAAAATGTAGATTTGTTTAAATAATATTCTCTTATATTACATCATGAACCTCAAAATATATCAGTCTAATTTTCTGGAATTATTAGTTTTAGTGCAAAATACGCACAATAGAAGGATCAAAAATTAAAAAGTGTTATGTAAAACCAAAACGTTAAGATTTCTTGGAAATGATATCTCAGCTAAAGTAAAAGCAACTAATGGTAAACTAACAGAGTGTTTTAATTACATATAATATAATAGCATAATTTTTGCAAAAAAAAAAAATATATTAACTCTTTTTTTAAAAAAGGTTTTCAAGCACGTAGATTATATTTAGAGTCCATAACATTCGTTTGCATAGAAATAACACACAAAAAATATAAAAGTACAAAGTGATTTTA
This sequence comes from Trichonephila inaurata madagascariensis, assembly GCA_019973955.1. NCBI lineage: Eukaryota > Metazoa > Arthropoda > Arachnida > Araneae > Nephilidae > Trichonephila > Trichonephila inaurata. Next base: position 326,868 of record BMAV01000759.1, read on the forward strand.
AATAAATTTTAGGGTTCCTTGAATCGAATCGTACATTGAATAAAATGTTAAATAGACCACTTTTTTATTTATTGTTGACATCAATATTATATATGACGACCACATTAAAAGCATTTATTGTTGACAAACAGAAACCTGTTTTAAGGAATTAAGAAGCAAAGTAAGCGAAATAAGAAAAAGTTACTTTATATTCCGTAGCAAGGTCTATGGATCATCTGTCGATATTTTTTAAATTTTTCATAAAATCTTAAAGTACCATCATGAACTAATATGCTTGTATATAATTTTCCTTTTCAAATTAACCTTTTGCTCTCGTATACCATGCTGCAGATGATTATACAAATTTATACTAGAACTTATATGCCCTGCTATCTTCCTCAACATAAATTCACTCAGAAATACTCTGAAGATAATGACAATTTAATGTCATTATCTTCAGAGTATTTCTGAACAGCAAAACGCCATATGGTTCTTGATATCTCATTCAGCAATATTTCGATAAGCTTTGTTGAATTATCAGAACAGTTTATGGTTAAAAGTGGTTTTCTATTTGTCTAAATCAATATGTAAACATGAACTATTTCCAATCCAAAATGGAGTATGAGAGCATGCTGGATAGTGACAACAAATTTGAATTAATCAAAATAGGGGCGCTGAATGTCATGATAGTGTGGTACCATTAACTCATCTACATTTTACACGTTCCTTTAGTGGGAGACATCAGACGAGTGGTAAAAAACTTGAATGGCCATCAAGATCAGATATGTGCAATTGAATTTATGGGAAACTAAACATTTTAGTACCTCATCCTTAACGAAAATGCAACGATTGCAAGATCTGTTCAAACAGAAAAGCTAAGAGTGGGATGGAGACAACAAATTAATTTTTGGGAAACATGAAAAATATATTTTTTATTGCGCATTAGTAATGTAACAAGTACCAAACTTTGACAGGTTATGAAACATAATTTTTGTTTTGTTATAACACGCAAAACTAATTTAAATTGTTTATAATTCTAACACTTAAAATTATTTTAGTTCATTAACTTCACAAGTCAAAACCCAACAATGCAGAAAACAAATTGAGTAAATGAAGTAAAAAAAAAAAAAGAAAATGCTTGATAACCAGTTATGTTGTGAAGTACATTCAAAAAGTAAAAATTATAACTTCAAAAAGGAGATTTAAAAATAATGGATATCTATTTCTAAAAAGATGCAAGAACATTAATTGTATAGAAAAATTATATATAAAATTAAATGTTAGCTATATTGAGATTTTTATGTTATAAAATACTATTAATAATGTTTAACACACACATGCTTTAAACTTTTTACGAATATGAACGAAAAATGTGAACTAAATATAAAATTTCTTATCAAATATTGACAAATTCGTACTACGTAAATGAATGGATAAGTTACCTAATGAATTGAATGCTATCAAATCAATGCATAAGGAACCATTTGATCAAGGATCATTAAATACAATTTGTTTACTACTATTTGGTTTGCTAACAAAATACGATCGGAAGCAATGGTTGATAAAAGGTCATCTTCATTACATTTGAAATTCTAATCCAAATACTAATAGTCTACAGCACATAATTTGTTAACTGTCCGATCATGTATTTAATTTAACCTGTTGTTGCATCAATTTCATAACGAGGGAGGGGTTTGTTTAAATAATGTTAGGATATTTGAGAAAATATTTGGTAAATGTTTAAACAATTTTCCGGATATGCATGAAACATGGAGATCATTGAATATTGATCTTTCTAATTATGTATGACATCTGTGTGTGTGTGTGATGATAGTGTACACTTAAATTTGATTTAAATTAAGAAATTATATAACTAACTTTTTTTACTAAAAACTCACAAGATATTTTTAATAATTTATTTTAAATTTTGATATATATAGCTACTTTGAATTGCACTTAATTTCATAAAAAAAAACTGTAATCCAGATAACACTTATTTTGAAAGGATTTTAAAAACACTTTGATAATGTGCTTTATGTATTAGTTTCTAACGTAAGTAATATATCATTAATCTACAAAAAACTAAGTATATTAGTTAAAAGTAAACATTCTATAATAAAAAAGTAATTTCAATTTTCGCGCAAATAGTTTTTCTATAATAATCTATTATACTAGTTTTTTTTTTGTTTTTCTTAAAGAGACATATTTAATTTTCTAGTTTTCAAAAACCATTGCTCGAGGAATACTAAACATATTTAATTTACTTACACAGTTCACGTTATTTTATCTGTAAAGAATAAAAAAAAAAAGATTGTACAGACACACATTATCTGTGTGAAAAACAGCATTATTTCTTTAACTTACAGTACAAAATGATAAAACAGACGTTTTAAAGTTTATCTTAAATTATCTTAAATTTGAGCAGATTTTTGGGAATAAGATAAAGACATTATTTCTCCATTTTAGTTGAAAATGAGCATTTTTCCTATTATTTTAAAAAAGAATCACTGAATACTTCCCAGCTTAATCAAAATTTAATATACATTAACTAGGGCTGCATTTTAGGATTCTTACACTGTATTATGTAAAAAAAAAAAATCCTGTTTTATTCACATATAATCTTCCCCAAGGCAAAAAAAAAAAAAAAAAACTAATGACGCGTACTTAATAAAGATAATATTTTAATTAAAGATTACCAAAAAATTAGCATAAAAAATAGTGTTTATCATTTTAACGGATAAGTGACAGTATTCGTAAGAAAAAAATAAAGTTTTTGAGTAAAAAATAAAAACAGCATATATTGATTGTTTTTAACACTAATATTTTCCTTTACTGATCTTATGGATTCTTTTTTTAGTTTTATCGATCAGAATTAAAACGGTTCATAGCGATTTAAAACGTAAAAAGCCCCCTTCTCCCCGAAAAAAGATCTTAACATTTTTTTTAAAGAAAATTTCCCACGAAAAAATGTTTAAGCCTTTAACTTTTTTTTCTTGGAGAAAAAAGTAGAAAAAAGAAAAGTTGAACAAAAAACTGTCTACAGTGGAAAATAAATAAACTATTTTATTAAAAACAATCAATCTTTAAAATAGTGCATTATTATTAGTGGCCTATTTATCTTTAGTGACATAAATTTTAAAACCAATTTCAATTTGAAGTTTTATTTTAAATTGATATATAGCTTTATTTTTTATGTTTATAATTTTAAACGCCTAAACTTCTAATAGGTTAGATTAAAACAAGAAAATTATTCCAATTCTTTATCGCTTGTCTTTATCGGCTGTCATCAGATTGATTCGGAATTTAGAAAAAATTAAATAATAGTTTAGTAATAGTTAAATAATTTCGTTTTTATACTAAAAGGTCTGTTTTTTTCTACACAACTGCAAAATAAAGAAGAGTGATGATATATTATTAGGATAAAAACTAGAATAGCGTTACTATATTTAAAAATAGGGGAAAAAACACCCGTTAATTTTTTCCCCATCTAAATTTTAAAAAAACAATATATATATATATATAACTCAAGTCAATTCCTACTTAGGTCAACAAAGAAAAATTATTTTAGTTACTTTTTATTAAATAATTACAATTATTATACATATGTATATACATATGACAGAATCCCAATATTGAGCGAAAAAATAGAAAGTGATTTTTCTTTCTATATATGGTGTTGTTGGACTATCTATTCATTCGTGAATCTCATTCTCATTTAAAGGCCATCCCAGGTAGGATTTGAACCCACGACCTTTGGAATAGAAATCCAACGCTCTATCCATTGCGCTACAGGGACATTATTGCGCTGTGCATTGGACTATTATTTTTGTTTGTTACTACTTATTCATTAATTAAGTTTACCTAATGAATTAATATTTGAAAAAAACTGTGTAAAACATCAAGTGTCATCCACTACGTTTAAAAAATTTATTTGAATTTGAAAGGATGAATAAAAAGTATTTGATTAAAGATTGAAAATTTGAACAAGATATATATATATATATATATATATATATTGGAAGATTATGAACATTTCTTACAGAGGAATTGAAGGAAAAAAAATATGCTTGTTTTTTATCAGTAATGAACCTTAATTTTAAAAGCCGCCCAATATGCAAAGTTTTAAAGAACAATTTTAATCATATATAATTTTATTATGAAATATATAATTTTCACCACACACACACACACACAAACTGACATATTTTAAGAGTACTATATATAATTATAATACAATTTTGATAGGAGGTTAGGTAATATCACATTATACAGTGACTGAAAATAAATAGCTTTTGTGTCAATACATTATTGACGCTATATCACACAATATTAAGTAAGCAAATGAAACCCTTTCATATTTCAAAAGTTAAAATGAAAAAAAAAATGTTAACTTCATATTAAATACATGACTTTATTGAACAATTGTTTTACATGCGTCCTAATTTGATTGAAGTGTTTATTTGTATGACTAAGTTTAAAACCTAAAAATGTAAATGAAAATATACTGTTCCAAAAATGTCAAAATTCATTTCATTATTTACTATAGAGTAAAAAATAATTAAGGACTAGGCTTGGATTAGATTGAAAGCTGTGAAAAAATTGAAACTTTAATTTTATACACATACGGTAATATATGATTACTTTATACGTGATAGTAACAGAATAAAATGTAAAACAATATTAACATAGGTATTTTGTTACCTGTGATTGGTTAAGGGATAAATCAAATTTTCCATGTACACATGCATTTAAATTTTTTATTTTTACTTTATTATATCGTTTCTTCTTGCTCTTAAATTCTCAAATAAATATCTGGGAATAATTTTCAATTGTTTCTAGTTATTTCTAGTGTTTTTCAAAAAATAAAATTATATATTTAATAATTATTTATTAATAAAAATTTAAAAACATCGCTTACTATGTTACCTCCTCTTTATAATTTTTGTATAAAAATTATAAATTGTCCATAGTTTCGCTATGAACTGAAAATCCCATGCGTTATTTGATTTTTCAAAAATTATTCAATTATTAAATTATTCAGAAGCATATATATTTGTAAATAACAAGAAATGGTCTTTTTATATGTTATTTATCGTTATCAAAGGAATATATACAAAACGATATAAAACATTTATATACATTGTAATTAAATATCTTAAAAAAATTACGAATTATATTTGTAAAAGAAAGAGTGTAAATATATATGCAAAATTGTTAGAAATGATAAAATATCACTATATGTAAATAAGAATGATTAAATTTGTATGTCTGAGTTTTTTTGAATATGTATGCATTTGCAATTTTTTTTTCTAGAATGTATTATGTTGTCTATCTGAATGAATTTTAGGTATTGAAAAAATGAACTAAACAATATTTTAAGGAAATATAGTCTATATAGAAGGATATTTTCCATTAACCAAAAACAGTATCAAATTAAGAATCAGCAACATAGTTCATTTAAATATTGACAAGATTCAAGACACGTATTAATTTATTTTTCCAAACAAATTTTATAAAACAAAAAAGTCTTCAATAAATTTAAATTATAAAGAGAGGATTATACAGTGGAATAATTTTTTTTTTGTATCTAGGTTAATTCTTTGTATCAAGAACTAAAAACAAAATAGAAATAGTTTGTCAAAAATGATGTTTTACAGGGACAGGAATAACCTTGATAACTTTTAAGGAAACGCTATTTTTTCTTCTTGTGATTTCATACTAATTTAGTATTAATACAAATATATTCGATTGCCTTTCATTTTCTGATAAGATTGAATATCATTTGTCTGGCCAATTAATTTTCAAGCATTAGAATTAAAATGGTCGAATTAATACAAGTTTTGTTACGAGTTATATATGTTTCTTTTTGGCCACAGAATTCATATTTGTTAGGTATTTCTTAATAATTCCCTTCATTTTGAAATTTTTTTCTGTTTGAAATTTATCATAGAAAAATATGATCAGAAAATTAAACAAAAGAGAAAATTTTAATTTTTTTAGTGTAATGTGCGCTTGTAAATGGGTTAACTGAATGAAAAATTCTAGAGAAGTATCAACCGTCAAATTGCAACTCTATGAATACATGATCATTATCAGTCTTTAACTCAGCGTAAGAAAGATTGTATCACCACAAGGTAAGAGGAACGTGTTAATTTGTCGAAATAAATATTTTTTATTTGAAGATACCTTTATGACAATATTTGCTATCTATTTTTCATTTATGTACCATCTGCAGAAAAAAAATCGTTAATAACAGTGAACATCAATTTTCAATTAAAAATCATTATCTAAAAAAACAGTAATTTACATACCGTGTGTAATAAAATAGACTAATGGAACAGGAACGGATTGATTACAAGAATTTAATTTTTTCCCCTGGAATTGGTGGTTTTAGTTTGAAAATTTTCGGACAGGTTTCTCTGCAAGCTTTCTTCACGAATCTTCTTAGTTTTGATCATTTTAACGGGTTTTTTTTAAAATTCTGTTCATTTCAATGGTTCTTTTCGATTCTGTTCATTTCGACGTTTTTTTTCAATTCTGTTCATTTCAATGATTCGTTTCAATTCTGTTCATTTCAACGGTTCTTTTCAATTCTGTTCATTTCGACGGTTCTTTTCAATTCTGTTCATTTCAACCGTTATTTTCAGTCAAACCATCATAATACGCAATGGTAGGAGTAGATAACTTTGTTTTGACTTAAAAGGAGTTTTATCAGTGAACAGATGAACAACATATAGCTAAACAGCAGATTCTGTATGGAAGTGTTGATAATAACATTCATTGGAGAAAAAGAGTTTTCTTGAATTGAAATTCTACTGATTGAGGCAGAATATAACAGAGCCAATAAAAAAATTCGCTAATGGTCCGCAGACGAATGCAATAAAAACAAACAAAGGAAATTTCAAATAGGAATTGTTGAGGATTAGAATGTCGGAACTACTTGTGACGCTGTTATACAAAAGCACTCCCCTAGAAAGTCAATCCGAAAAACTGCAACCACATGTCAATTGTACACAACGGCAAAAAACACGATATGTGAAAGTTGTCTTGTTTCCTTTCAAAATTCAAACATAACAAGCACTCCATACTATATCGGTAGATAAAAGGAACAAGCACTAATTGCCGGAAATGATTTATGATGTCTATATTGTTATGATCTCTATACGGTCTTCAAATGAAGTACATTTCCCTTTCAATGGATTCATTGATAAGTAAAATTGAAGAATTTAGGGAACACACATGAGAACCCTAATGTGTTGTTCCACAATTACTTATGAAATGACTGTATGGGCAGTATACGCGTAATTGGACCCTTTTTTCGTGATTTCAAACCGATATGTTCAATGTTTGAGCGACTTTATGGCCCATTAAAAATACTTTAGGTGCATCGCCCACAACATCCTGGTTTATGTAAGATTGTATGAGGCCTCACCGAACTGCTGAAGTTCAGTTTTTTAGAGAAATATTTGAATTTGTGTAAATGCTCTAAAATTCTATACTTCACAGGAAAGGAAAGGTAGTGGCCACCGTATTCTTCTGATTTGCATTCGTGGGATTTCTTCGTTTGTGGTCTCTTCAAAGATGCCTTGTACCATAAAAATCAGCTAACACTTGAGCAACTTGAAGAAATAATCTGTGATGAATATGCAGCCTTTAGACTTAGCAAACTTTACAGAAAAATATCTGCTGATTTTGTTCTCAAATTACGACATGTGATTGTGGCTGGTGGTGGATATTTTGAAAACTTTACACAATGATTTTTCAATTATTCTAAAATTCAAACAATTATGCTGTGATTTTCAGTTATTTTTCTTTGGTTTGAAAGTTCAACATATACAGCGCCATCTGTCAAAAAAACTTTGAACTAAAACCAGAAACTGTCAGAAAAATAATGCCCTGTCACATACATATGCTGTAAGAATGAATTTTTTAAAACCTTAGTCGTTGTCCTGTTAAAAATTTATGAAACCATCCGTCTATTTCAGAATACCAGATATATATATCTGATCGTGTATATGTATTAATAATAAATTAATATTTACTTAAAATTCGAATTTTCATTTATAATAACTAATTCATAAATCCGAAAACCCTGTCATTTCATTTTTTGTTAAATGATTAAAAACAATATTTAGATACATTTATTCTTGATTCCTCTTTAAAAAATAAGACCTTGAATTTTTGATAGATTTTTTGGCTATTTCAAGTACTGTAAAATCCAGCGTATAGCGCGCGTTTTTAACACAAGAAAATAAGATCTAAATTTATGTGTGCTCGTTATACGCCGGGTAAAAAAATTAGATCTTTAAAAATAAATAAATAAAGAAAAAAAAGATGAGCATAGAAAAAAATTAAGACTTCTACATTTATTGAAATACTGTTATTTCTTAAAAAAATTCATTTCTTATTAACTTAAAGGATTTTAGTTCTAACAGTATACTAATTTTAATAAAGCTAAGGAGAATACCTCGAATCAATTATTTCAAAACACAAGAGCATTGCGCACGTACATTTCAGGTTCCTTCGTAAAAAAGGGGGTGTGCGTTATGCAGTGAATGTACCACAAAATTAAAAAATTGCTGCTTGGAAGTATAGGTGAGCGTTATACACCGGATTTTACGGTAATAAAATATCATAATTGGTTACACATGCCTCAAACCGGTTTAAAATATTCCCTAAACAATGATGTATAATTTCTATAACTAACTAATATTTCCTTTCACTTTAACACGTGATCATATTTTTATATTACTTTTTTCCCTGCATATAAAAAATGTTGAATTTGAATTATCCCTCTCTTGTGTGAGAATAGTACACATTCAAATAACTCTGCGGATATTAAAATGAAATAAATGATGAGATCAACAACAAAAAGATTTTACTTCTACTAAGACTACACAGATCTCAAAATGATTATCATCACTTCGATATAATTTAGATATTACTGTAATTCTATTGCATTATGACTACTTGTTTAATGAGACAGGGCCAACTTTTGCCCTCAAAACCGCTATCCCGCTCGACAAAAGTGTTATACGTATATGTTGCCGGGAAATGATGGAATTAAGAATTTCATCAAATACCTAAGGGAGATGATTTTTTGATGGGTTATGTTAAAATGACGTCTCTTCAAAGTCGTTCCCCTGATAAAAGTGAGGGATTTGAACAAATCCTTGACATGTTTCAGTGAAATGATGAAACAATATTGTCAAGGGTTTAAAAGTGTTTTTTTAACAAATAGGGTGCATTATTAAACGTAGAAATAAGTAATACAACGATAGTCAATGGAATACAAATTATTTATTCGAAACTAATTCACAAATAATTAGGAAACCAGGCTGGTATTTTTTTATGTGTAACATCTTTTCTCTCGGTTGATTACACACTAAAATATCAATCCCTTTGTTAATCCTATGGTGCTATTTTCTTAAAGATATGGGGTTGATATTTGGGGGATCGATAGTACTACCTGTATGGTTAGGAAGTACAAAGCCTCGACCCCCCTTCAGGTATCTCCCCCTGGACACCATTTTGTCAATGCAAATCCTGACTAGTTCATTTCATCATTTCACTGAAACAGTTCAGGGTTTGATAAAATCACTTACTTTCATCGTGGAAAGTACCTTGAAAAGACGTTATTTTAACATCTCCCGTCTACTGATCCTACCCCTTAGGGATTTCATGAAATTCCTAATTTCGTCATTTTCCAGCGACATATATACCTCACATAGTTTGAGGTATCCGGTACGAAGCATTTACCAACTGATCCTGCAAGTCTTACACATTGTGAAATGCAGCGTGGTAGCACGACATTGGTTATCATGGTATAACCACAAATGCTTGTTTTCCACAACTTTAAACTTCTCTACTTTCTAACACAGATTTTGTTAAAAAAAACTGAACTTATTACACATTAAAATTGCAATATATGTCAGATTTTTTTGTTATTGCTGAAAGGTTCCGAAACACTTATAAAGTAGATAAAAAGCTAAGAACGGTGTAAAATGTGTTCCACAAAGTTAGTTAAGTTACGTAACTCAAAAAACATTTTAAATAACAATTGTTAGTAACAATTATAAATATATTTATGAAAGCATTCAAATTAAAATACCATACAATTTATTCAAATATTTTCCAAAAATAGAAACATTTATAATTCAGCATAAAATTATTTCCTTTATTACCTTAAACATTATTCATATTTCATATGAATCAAGTTTAATCTTGCAACATTTTTATTCGAAGACTTGTTACACATAAATTTGAGACTGTCCTCAAATTTATCAAATGAAGATAGATTACTAAAATAATTCTTGTTTATTTTAATGAGTACCTAATATAGTCCAATTTGTGTACATCCACTTACTCAGATTGAGAAATATTTAAACAGAGTATATGTAGTTGGAATTTTTAAATGTCTTAAGAGCAGACAATACCTTAAAGCATTCATATTTCAAGAAGAAATTTTATAAATTTGTATTACCGTACACTGATAATCTATACATTCGAGATAGTGTTTATAAAATGCTAAATGATACTTCCTGAAATCTAAATTAAAGTGCATGGTAATTAAATCTTAAACTAAGCTCAAGGTTATTATGTTTTCTCAATGGCGAAGATGAGTGTGGAATACATCTAAAAGGATTTACAGGATATTGATAAACACGTTTCAAACAGCCATCTTCAAATATCTCAAGGACAGGTGCATTTCGATTGGAAAGTGCTTTGTATTAAAAATTAATTGATTACTCAGGATAATATTCCTTGATAGATACCATTAATTATTGTCTGAGGTATCAGGATAGGCCCGAATAGCCCTAATGTGCGTAGAAATTTATTGAGATATTTTAAAGCGTTTCCTAATTGCAGAAAAGGAAGTGAATCATTAAAGACAAGTCAATAACTGAATCATAATGGGCATGCTTAGTCACTTTCAAAGGAAACTGGTATAATTTGAGACGTAAATTGTAAAATTCTAGCATGGAATTTTAATGAAATTCAATATTTAAAATTATTGTAATGATCCAGGTTTAAATAATCCAATACTTTGAATAGAATCGCAAATTACTTGCAGTTTTAGGTATTTTAAGCCCTTTGAGAACAGATTAGTCTTCATTAAAATGAGACTTGATTGCGAAATGGGTATATTGAAGCATACTTATTACCGTTTGGATTTCAGACGATGTGGAAATAAAACCGCATTTTGAAGATATAATTATTCAATTATTCAAATGCTTTTTTTTTTGTGCTCCAGAAACGATCTATTTTAAATTAGATATTCATTCTCCCAAGATTTTGCCTTATTTGGCTCAATGAAATAGGCAAATAAAAGAAAATGTTGGAGCATAGAAACTGTTTAACAGAACAATCTTAGTCGCAATCACAAAAATTTATTTCTGTGTTATTATGGCTTTTCTACTTTAACTTGCACTGTCCTACTATTTTCTTGCGTATTGATTAGCATTTGGTCAAAATTATAGCACATTTAACTCTCACGTTTACTACGTGTACTTTGCCCGGGGAATTCGAGGGATGGGTGCAGCGAGAGAGTAAATATATTAATAATTATGTATATCATATACAGATAACCACAATAATAGTGGACGTCATGCACAAGAAAATTTAGCAAATAATTCCATTGTAAAAGTTTTCCGAGATTAAGAACAGAAATTTTCCTTTTCCAAAAGATTTAAATAAAAAACAAGTAACATAAAAAAAATAAAAAAAAAACAAGTCAATTCCTACTTAAATCAACAAAGAAACTTTTATTTTAGCTATCTTTTATTAAATTGTTACAATTATATAAATAAGTATATACATATGACAGAATCACAACATTGAGTGGTAATTAATTTTTATTAATTATCATTAAAGTATCGTATTGTCATCCAAAACAATCGTGTATATAAAATTTCAGTTCATCTGAATGCATTAAAATGCGAGAAAAAAACCTTTTCAAGTTTTGACACTTGTCGCCAAAATGGTCGCTAAGTCGCCAACGTGGCTATATTTGTAATTCTCTAAATAATTCGTTTTAAAAAAATTAATTTTTATTAACCCGCGATCACTCGCACGGGGTGTTCTGTACACCCCAGCAACAAGAAAATCCTCCCAGGATTCTAAGAAAAATGCGCAGAATCCCGATTTTTTCTGTAGCTGCAAGTTTTAGGTCATTGAACCTTCAGGCCTGATGCAATCCCTCATTCTCAAACGATTGGAATGTAATGACCTTCAAAAGTCTATCTGGGGGCTGAGAACTCCCGCGAGAAGTTGAGCATTTGTATACAGTCTGCTCTGAATGTTTAAAAATGATTAAAATATTATTTTTCTATACTTTCTACTATCATTATCTCATTAATTATAAAATATATTTATTACTGGTATATACGTTTTACTGGTTTATGAAAAAATATAAAATTATGTGTTTTAAAATGAAAATGTTGTATGTTTAGTTTAAATTAATGTTAGTTTCATTTGTATGCAATAAATTTGATAATTTTATTTGTATAACACAAAAAACATCTTGTACTTTATAAATATGTATCATAATGACTTAATTATATTTTCATAATTAAATACACGTGTTAAAAGTTTGGGGTGTTCTCTACACCCCGCGAGTAACGACGGTAGCTAAAACAGGCGCGAGTAACCGCGGGTTGATTATAGTTAAAATATTGTATTGTCATCCAAAATAGTCATGTATATAAAATTTAAGCTCAATTGAGGGCTTTAAAAGGTATTTTATTAACTACAGGAAATTCCACCAATATAAATAAATAAATATATAGAGAGTGTGACCTACGAGTGTAGGAATTGAAAAAAGTATAAAAACCACAATATTATTGATTTCAAAGAATCGGTAAAGACATCAGAAAATATTGAGAATCGCATTGTCATTAATTATGTACGTAACATATAACATAAACGAATAAATATCGAAGGATATTTTAACACATATAACTTAGTAGTCACAATTTAGTTGTAGTGCTTTAATAAATTTAATTGTAACTTCCCTTACAAATCCCCTACCTACAAATATGATTACCATAAAGAAACTTTAACTTGTTTGAAACAATAAAATTTGTTTTTTCTATGTCTTAAATAAATGAAAAATTCTTTAAAAATTAACAGACAAAGAAACATTGCATCGTGTTTTACACACTTTATCTAAATCAACATTAAATAAAAATATTCGAGATATTAAATTCTAAGTATTTTTTGTGTATTATTTTAGAGTAACTTCAATGTAGAAAATATGTATTAAATTAATAAATTAAACGAATATTTTTTTTTTCAAAAAGAAATTTCATAATTTAAATTTATAAATACATTTACTTTAATTAATTTAATAGTATTTGCTTTAATGTAAATATCAAGTATATTAAATAATAATGAAAGAAAATTAAAAACATTAATTTTCTTATGGAAATTATTAATTGCTTTATTGTGTATAAGGCTACTAAGTTTTCATTTTCGCATCTTGAAATTTTAACAATGGAAAAATAGGATTATTAAAATATAAATTAAAAATCATAATATTAGTTATTTATTTATTTAAATTTATATCAGATTTCTAAAGAAATATTATTCAAATAGGTTTTAAGTTTCTGATCATTGAGAAATCTTTAAAAAATCGCTTTTTTTCAATTCAAGATTCTTTTAAACACAATTGTTTTTATTTTACGTCAAAAGAGAAAAAATAAAAGTAGGAAAATTGCACCACACATTATTATAGATTTCACTATAGGGAAATATTACACAAATTTGAAGTTCCTGAAAAAAATTTATATAAAGAGAAATCTTAAATCAATCACTAAAAGGAATTTTATAAGTTTTTCTAAAAAATAAATGCAAAAGGCAATATATTGTTCTCAAACTCATTAGCGCAATAGCCCATGAGAGCCAATAACTACTTTGCCCATCTCAATTTACGTGACCATTGGGCGCTGAATGAGTGAGTGAATGAGTAAATGTTAACGTCGCACAGATACACGAGGGATTTTGGTTACGGACCTCGTCATTTTGAATCATGGCCAAGTGACGAGGACGACACCTGAGCTGGCACTTTTTCTCCTAACTACCACACCACACTACGGGAGAACGTTTGAGCTCTCGGCAGATTTAACGTGCATCGCTGCCCTACACGGTAGGTCTTTAGTGGTACTGGCTCGAACTCATGACATGCCATCCATGATTCGATACCTTGACCACTAGGCTACTGTGACCACATTGAACGCTGAAGTGCATGATCAGATGTCCCAAACACAGGTGGTCAGTCTGAAGTGAAACCCCCAGTGTTTAATCCTCAATCAAACTTGATACTCATTTATCGACCCACTGAAGGGATGAAAGGCTGAGTCGACCTTGCTCAGCCCGA
>BMAV01000759.1:341623-380430 GCA_019973955.1 Trichonephila inaurata madagascariensis
AAAAAAAAAAAAAGTCAATTCCTACTTAAATCAACAAAGAAACTTTTATTTTAGCTACCTTTTATTAAATTGTTACAAGTATATAAATAAGTATATACATATGACAGAATCACAACATTGAGTGGTAATTAATTTTTATTAATTATCATTAAAGTATCGTATTGTCATCCAAAACAATCGTGTATATAAAATTTCAGTTCATCTGAATGCTTTAAAACGCGAGAAAAAAACCTTTTCAAGTTTTGACACTTGTCGCCAAAATGGTCGCTAAGTCGCCGACGTGGCTATATTTGTAATTCTCTAAATAATTCGTTTTAAAAAATTAATTTTTATTAACCCGTGATCACTCGCACGGGGTGTTCTGTACACCCCAGCAACAAGAAAATCATCCCAGGATTCTAAGAAAAATGCGCAGAATCCCGATTTTTTCTGAGGCTGCACGTTTTAGGTCATTGAACCTTCAGGCCTGATGCAATCCCTCATTCTCAAACGATTGGAATGTAATGACCTTCAAAAGTCTATCTGGGGGGCTGAGAACTCCCGCGAGAAGTTGAGCATTTGTATACAGTCTGCTCTGAATGTTTAAAAATGATTAAAATATTATTTTTCTATACTTTCTACTATCATTATCTCATTAATTATAAAATATATTTATTACTGGTATATACGCTTACTGGTTTATGAAAAAAAATAAAATTATGTGTTTTAAAATGAAAATTTTGTATGCTTAGTTTAAATTAATGTTAGTTTCATTTGTATGCAATAAATTTGATAATTTTATTTGTATAACACAAAAAACATCTTGTACTTTATAAATATTTATCATAATGACTTAATTTTATTTTCATAATTAAATACACGTGTTAAAAGTTTGGGGTGTTCTCTACACCCCGTGAGTAACGACGGTAGCTAAAACAGGCGCGAGTAACCGCGGGTTGATTATAGTTAAAATATTGTATTGTCATCCAAAATAGTCATGTATATAAAATTTCAGCTCAATTGAGAGCTTTAAAATGTATTTTATTAACTACAGGAAATTCCACCAATATAAATAAATAAATATATAGAGAGTGTGACCTACGAGTGTAGGAATTGAAAAAAGTATAAAAACCACAATATTATTGATTTCAAAGAATCGGTAAAGACATCAGAAAATATTGAGAATCGCATTGTCATTAATTATGTACGTAACATATAACATAAACGAATAAATATCGAAGGATATTTTAACACATATAACTTAGTAGTCACAATTTAGTTGTAGTGCTTTAATAAATTTAATTGTAACTTCCCTTACAAATCCCCTACCTACAAATATGATTACCATAAAGAAACTTTTTAACTTGTTTGAAACAATAAAATTTGTTTTTTCTATGTCTTAAATAAACGAAAAATTCTTTAAAAATTAACAGACAAAGAAACATTGCATCGTGTTTTACACACTTTATCTAAATCAACATTAAATAAAAATATTCGAGATATTAAATTCTAAGTATTTTTTGTGTATTATTTTAGAGTAACTTCAATGTAGAAAATATGTATTAAATTAATAAATTAAACGAATATTTTTTTTTTCAAAAAGAAATTTCATAATTTAAATTTATAAATACATTTACTTTAATTAATTTAATAGTATTTGCTTTAATGTAAATATCAAGTATATTAAATAATAATGAAAGAAAATTAAAAACATTAATTTTCTTATGGAAATTATTAATTGCTTTATTGTGTATAAGGCTACTAAGTTTTCATTTTCGCATCTTGAAATTTTAACAATGGAAAAATAGGATTATTAAAATATAAATTAAAAATCATAATATTAGTTATTTATTTATTTAAATTTATATCAGATTTCTAAAGAAATATTATTCAAATAGGTTTTAAGTTTCTGATCATTGAGAAATCTTTAAAAAATCGCTTTTTTTCAATTCAAGATTCTTTTAAACACAATTGTTTTTATTTTACGTCAAAAGAGAAAAAATAAAAGTAGGAAAATTGCACCACACATTATTATAGATTTCACTATAGGGAAATATTACACAAATTTGATGTTCCTGAAATAAATTTATATAAAGAGAAATCTTAAATCAATCACTAAAAGGAATTTTATAAGTTTTTCTAAAAAATAAATGCAAAAGGCAATATATAGTTCTCAAACTCATTAGCGCAATAGCCCATGAGAGCCAATAACTACTTTGCCCATCTCAGTTTACGTGACCATTGGGCGCTGAATGAATGAGTGAATGAGTAAATGTTAACGTCGCACAGCTACACGAGGGATTTTGGTTGCGGACCTCGTCATTTTGAATCATGGCCAAGTGACGAGGACGACACCTGAGCTGGCACTTTTTCTCCTAACTACCACACCACACTACGGGAGAACGTTTGAGCTCTCGGCAGATTTAACGTGCATCGCTGCCCTACACGGTAGGTCTTTAGTGGTAATGGCTCGAACTCATGACATGCCATCCATGATTCGATACCTTGACCACTAGGCTACTGCGACCACATTGAACGCTGAAGTGCATGATCAGATGTCCCAAACACAGGTGGTCAGTCTGAAGTGAAACCCCCAGTGTTTAATCCTCAATCAAACTTGATACTCATTTATCGACCCACTGAAGGGATGAAAGGCTGAGTCGACCTTGCTCAGCCCGATGATAGAACCTCGAACCTGTGGTGTGGAAGCGCAATAAGTTACCACTCGGCCACTAGACCCAATATATAGTACTTCTTTACGTTATTTTCCACATAAAATGAAAACGGTATAATATAATAATAATAATAAAACATATTTATACAGTTATATTTATATATTTTAATAGCCGTAATGTGTCAAATTTTGTGAATAAAATCGGGTTGCAAATATTTCCTAATAATCTTGTTTTTAGGTTTCTAAAAACAAATCTTTAAAGTAATTTTTGATCGATATAAAACTGCTTTATCATTTTATAATATATATCAGAATTCAGTATAAAATTTTAATATAATACAGCATTCATAAGTGTTTTTATAAGAAAAGGTCTTTTAAAAATGATTATAGAATTACACCTTTTTTTAATATCTTCTACAAAATTTTGTGATCGCATATTTCTAAAATGAAATTAAAAGTAACCCATAATATAAAGAGCTTATTTCTTTTGGTGCACTCCTCTTTATAGACCCAATGTTTAAATGAAACGATAAGTTACAGTGATTTAATTAGAAATATTTTCTTTCAAAATAATTTTTACTGCATATAATCTAAAAGATATAGCAGAAAATCTTTAAAGGCATTTCACTGACATTTTTCTTAAAAAAAAAAATAAAGATTACTTGCGTAATACAGAGTGTCTAAGAAAAAAAAATTACAAATAATCGTATGGCTGAAATATGGTATTGTAACATAACGTTGTTTGTGTGTGTGTATAGAATGATCTTTTTTCTGTTTTTCTTTATACGGTATATAAAGTTGTTGTTTCTTAATCTACTTGATCGACAAAAGTATCCAGATCAAGTTCTTGAACGAGTGCATTTTTAAACGATTCAGCTGGCTATTATGGCAACCAATACAAACCATGATGTGGGCAAAAGCGGCTTGGATCACATTGCAATTTGTTCAGGTAGGGTAAACTTTAAGACCCGCCAAATGCCGTTGAGCTCGAATATGTCCACTGCGAAGCCTAGCAAGAGTAGTTTTATCTCGCCTACTGCCTGTTCCTAGCAAAGCAGCAACATAATGGTTTCCTTCCTACCACTTATGTACCGGGGCCTGCTTCCAAGAGGAACTGACATCTTGTTTGACATGGAAGGCAATTTTTGAAAAAGTAAGGTAGCCACCAAGTGTAGAGTCCTTATGGCTGCCCTCACGGGCCAAACCATCTGCGATATTATTCCCCCTGACATTCACGTGCAACGGTATCCTCTGAAGAAATATCTTAACATTGGCACTCAAGCTATTTAATAGCTGTACAATACTCGTTGTCGTTCTGTCTCTCCTCTCCGTGCCTACACCATTCAGAGCGATGTTGAATAGAGCTTCGGGTATCACTCAATATCAAAATATCTCTGTATTGACACTCTTAATAAAGCAAAATTTCAAAGATTCCAGAATACCTAAGAGTTCTTCCCGGAATACTGAGTAGTAGTCAAGATTTCTCTTGCAGATTCTAATACAATTCAATTTTTGAATTGGTATTATGAAATAAATGAGCCTAAATTTAAATTCAGTACTTGCAAATGGGCACTTTTAACCGTCTTTGAAATGTAATAAATAAATAAATAAATAAATAAATAAAATGAGTTTTATTGTTCCTTAAACAGGTTTTTTTAAAAACTTTAAGGATACTAATTCCTAAGACATTTGAATAAATAAATGATTCGTGATCACGGTTAATCTACTTCAAATGTTACAATCATATATTATTTAATGAACAAGTATTATATATAAAATATCATATACATATAAAAACTTTCGAATATAAGCGAAACAATATGTTTTTGTAATATTTTAACTCTTGTTTGTTAATTTTGTACATGCAGACTTTTATACTGAAATTCTTATTCTTTGTATTTTAAAAATGTTAATTAAAGCAGTTCGAAGGCTTTTTTAATGTCGTTTGAAGGAGTTAATATTTTTATTTGAATCCATTATTATCAAATGCATTCTAAAAATAATCACTACAATATGCTTTTTGATGTTGTGTAATAAACATCTGACTTCATTACTTACCCTAAGATCTTTAAAAAAATCATATAAAAATGTGTAAAATAAAAGCATGAATAATGAATGATAAAGCAATCTGAAACGGTTTTAATGGATGAATTTCAATTACTGAAGTTTTGGAAAACTGTATAAAAACATGTAAACGGGAATTGCGAAAAAGAACCAATAATATAGTCCAAGAGAATTTTTAAATTAATGAACATGAGTTACAGAAATTCAAATGTCTTACATTAGGTCTGAAAATTTCCGAATCGTATAAATAATGTAAAAAAAAATATTTCAATGAAACATAGAATTAGAGAAAAGAAATAGGAGAATGTCTGAAGCAAAATATCCATTTATGAAAATAAGAACCATTGCTTCTAATCCCTCGTTATACAAAAAAAAAGTGTGCAAAACCAAATGTAACAAATAATTCTTGTTAATTGAAAAATAATTTGGGGAATGAAATGTGATCTTTACACTATTAATTAATTTGACATAATAAAAATTAACAGTAACTGTACAAATAGGGAGGGTATAGAAGAAAAACAGCATTTTTAGAAAGAAAATTCTGTTTTATAGATTTTTTTTGTAAAATTCACCCTTTTATTGATGTACGATTCTATACTTTTTGAATACGGTACTATATTTCCAAGATAATGTAAACAGTTTATCATTGTTAAAAAAAAAAAAGTTGCAAATATCTTAGAGGAGTTTTATTAATACATTAAACATAAAGTTAAAAAATCCTTTTTGTTACCTTATGTGTAGCTGTTAGGTACACAATTTTAGTATATTTTAAAAAAATATGTATTCAAATTAGTGGATGGCATGTTCTCAATTTACAGCTAAATCTCATGTTTGTTATTGTCTGAATATTTAAAATAGCTATTATTTTTATGTTATAATGATCTTATA
Organism: Trichonephila inaurata madagascariensis; assembly: GCA_019973955.1. Classification (NCBI taxonomy): domain Eukaryota; kingdom Metazoa; phylum Arthropoda; class Arachnida; order Araneae; family Nephilidae; genus Trichonephila; species Trichonephila inaurata. Next base: position 347,229 of record BMAV01000759.1, read on the forward strand.
TTGCAAAAAAAAAAAAAAAAAAAAACTATTTTAAGAACGGATTCGTTTGTCATATATTAATTTGAAATTAGTCATTTAATACCTATTATTTGCATAATATTTACTTTTGAACAAAGGTCGCAAAGAGTACCACTAAATTATTCGATGTCAAACATTATTCATATAAATTATAAACTTTTTAATTTTCTGTCTTGAAAAGCCAACGTATGGATATAATGACAGAATATAGTGAGTTTCTACCTCAAGTGAATGACATTGTGATAATGCATTTTGAAACTGTCTTTTTTTACTCCCATTTTGATGCCAAATTACGTAGTTTTAAGTTTTCACGGGCATTTTAGAGTTGACGGCAACGACGATGCTGTTCATTTTTTCCCTGTTTTACTTTCAAATTAATATTTACATTATTGTGGACTATTTTTTTACTTGACATTATATAAAATAACTTTTTACAATATGTGAAAATATATCAAACATTTTTATAATGATTAATCTAAGAATTGGGGGAGAGAGAATTAGTTTAATCATATTTTTCTATAATGAAGAATATAAAACAATTCAAAACAAACATAAGTTACAATTAGAAATGTTTTGTTCTTTCGTCTGAGTTTTATTCGAGTATATTCTTTTTATTTTTAATAATATACTTAAAACCCCGAAAAAGGTTTGAATAAAAATAAATTTATTTAAATTTTTATTAAATAAACGGTACATTGATGATTGTTTTTTTTTTTTTTTTTAAAAAAATCCGGCGTCCTCACATAATTTAACTACAGAATCTAAAACACATCCTTTTATTTTAAGTCACATTTAATGTTTCTTTATTCGTGGTTGTGAAGTTGAAATTAATTTATCAGTCTCTTGCTGTTCTTTCTAAAATGAGACATCTAACACAGCGTGATAAACATACAGGGTGCCTCCGAACGCCATGTACGAACTTGGAGGGGAGATAGAGAACATCGTGAGGAGTAATAACTACATAGGAAAGCAATAAGCAATAGGTTGCGCTGTACGTTAGCTCGCAAGATCGGAACATGTGGTTTCCTTATTTCAGACACGAACACCGTGCGATCAGCATGAAACGTTATACGAACGCCGAGTTAGCGGATATGCACTTCATCTATGATCTAGCCAACAGAAATCGACTTGTTGCTGTTCGGGGTATAAGAAAGCATGGGGGGGGGGAGATAAATCTATCGACCTAAAGAGACACAAAGATGGTAAGGTCACATTTCAGAATGTAGTCTAAAACACTGCATTACAACAACAGAAACAATAAATTAAAAGTATAACATCAAAAGCATCACAGGAGGTGTTTGAAATGTCTGCCATTGGCATGTATACACGCATGACACTGACGCTACATGGATTGGCAGGCATGTTCGAAAATGCCAGGCATTTCACGGATCATAGCAGAATAGATTTATATTCATGCCATCATTTCAGAATTGATGGGTGTATTGTCAATCATGGCTCTGAAAGATGCATGTTCCGCCAGGTTCTGATGCACCCGAAAGGACGTTTGATGATTCGGTTTCCACCTCTTTGAGTATCTTTCCCCATACAAACGAACAGCAAAAGGTCCATTTTCCGTTGGCTAGGCCATAGAGGAAGTGGATATCCACCAACTCGGCGTTCGTATAACGATTCATGTTCATCGCACGCTGTCCATGTTGGAAATGACAAAAAACCACATGTGCTGACCTTGCGAGCTCACGCACAACGCTACCCTATCGTTTTCTGCTCATGTTTTCCTATGCAATTATGACTCCCAGGATGTTCTCTAACTTTCCTCCAAGTTTGTACTAGGCATTCGGGATACCCTGTATATGCCGATAGTCACCCAATTTTTAATGAAAATATAATTAAATATAATTTGAATATAATGTTGAACTTTTTAAGAAAATAAATCAACCCTGAGAGTAATTAAATTCAAAATTATTATTATTTAAATACGTTACATATTTTCAGGGAATTAGAACAAGCTACTTCTGAGTGAGAGCTAGCTTCTAAATGAAACAGAATGACATAACTTTATTACATACTTCACACAAACTAATTTTAAATAGAATAGAATCTTTGAAGAATATTTGGAAAAAAAAAATGTTATTCTACCTTTTAATATATTTAAATAAACAGAAAAATATTAATGATAACTAAAAAGAGTTAGGACTGCAGAAGAGACATGCAAAAAATACACATTTGAATACGAAGAAAGCGACAGGATATTACTTAAAAAATTCTATTCATGCCATTCCGTTACATAAAAAATGTCAAAGAGGTGATTTGATTACAATTCAAAGTAATTTAATTTTTTTTTTCTTATGAGCAAATGTTTAAAAACTGTCTTCAAGTTTCTCAAATCATTCAACACGGTTTCATAAAATCACTTAAGAATTTATTTGATAATTACTATGGATGATTCTTCACACAACTGCTTTTTTATGAATGATTTTTTTAAAAAAATATTGCAGTCTTCAAAAAGAATAATATATTTTTTGTTTTATCAATTATGGTAAAAAATAACGACTTTAATATTTTGAGGGGAAAGGAGAAAAATATTTTTTTCTTTGTATATGCTGATTTGAATAGAAAAGACTTTTTTGAATCTTTGTTAGAAAAAAATACATTTTTTTTTATTCTTGATAATTTATCATTTTTTCCTTAAATGCAAGGTTTTTATGTTTGCTTTATCTTATAAGAACTTTTTCAGTTTATTTTATAATTAATTTTAAAACGAAATACATAATTTTGATTCTTGAATTTTTTGGTTTCAAAATATTTCAGAAATTGGAGACTAGGTATTTTACAATTTTGGTTTTGAAAACTTATTAGTGAAAATTTTTTTAATTTAACATGATTAACATTTTAATCAATCATGTAATCCTAAATTACGCAAAAAATAATTCTAAAATTGTTTTAATTCTTTTATATTCTCAATTCTTTAATAATCAAGTGGATTCTCACTAATGCCTTTTCTCTTTCAGGTGCTTTAAAAAAAAAATTAAGTTATAAAATTTATTTAGAGAGTAAACATATGCAAATTGAAAGATTCTTACTGAAGTTACATTTTTTTCTTAAAAAAAAGTGCTAAACTGTAATTTATATATAGAAAAAAAATGTATTGCCTTCAATTTTAAATCAAGTCGTTTACTTTCAGTCAAGATAACTATCCAGGAAAATTAGAATCCAAAAATACTTATAGGACTTAGAATTCTCTTATAAGTAAACTTAATAATTAAAATATCACAGGTGTAACATTTTACTATTAAAAGACATCTCTAGATTCGAGAACAGAGTCTTGATGTTTACTCTCACAATTTATACATATATATTTTTTTATTAATTTTCACACAAAAGATTTAAATCCAATTCTGAATAAAGCTGATGAAGAACCACTTCTTACAAAAGCAAAAAAATGATTTAAAATTGTCACTTTTATTGACACTGATAATGTCCACATCAAAACCAATGAAAAATTACACATATGACGAAATAAAGTCATTAAAAGAGTTAAATTAATCAAAAGTTAAATGTACACCATATTATTAATATACGAACTTTAAAAATAACTTATTTTACGTTTCTTTTTTTAATCAGTATTTTATAAAAGTACCTTTTTCCATGGATTGTAACTTGCGAACTCCATGCATAATCTTATAAATAAGGATCTAATGACAATTTGATCATGGTGTGAATAGATATTCAATCTTTATTTGTAAATATTTATTTATATATATATCATTCTATATTATTGTAGAACAAAGACAATAAAAATATACTTGGTACTACAATAAAAACCAAAAAAGAAAATAATTAAAAACAATCTACAGTTCTTTGTCGCCGAAGTTTTGTTTAAAGCCCCGAATGGCTTCATTTCAAATTGTAATATTTACTTGCATGTGAAACATAAATTTTCATTTTAAGGGGTGAAATGGGTTTGATTCATGAAGTCACATGATAAAAACAAGCACGTGTTTTCCATTGAATTCAAAACAAACATTAAACTAATTGTACTTGTTCTATTTGTAAAACTCAGATAAAATTTCAAATTTCATATTTGGGTAAAAATTTTTAAATGTTAGGGATAAAAATTTCTTCAAAAAGATTTTTTTAAATTAAAAAAAAAATCGTATTTTATGCTTATACTTTTAAATAAAATGCATTTTGTATACATATGTACTTTTTAAGAGAAAGTTCCTGCAAAGAGCAAAACTTGGCAACACCGGAGCGTGTGAACTGATTAGCTGGAAACACAAGATAGTTTTTATTGTGTGACTATGACGTCACATGAGTTTATGAATTGATTGGCTAGAATCACGTGGCTTTCACCATCATGTGACTATGACGTCACATGAATCAACCTCATTCAGTTTTTTGAAATATATAATTTTAAGATATTACTATTTATGAAACGTAAAATGAAAACAATTTTATGTTCTATGCATTCTTCTCTTAAATTGAAGAGTCATGGAAGACTTCCAAGATTTCCTTTATTTTTTTTTAATTAAGGCAGATCTGAAATATTTTTATATAATCTAAAAAAAATTATAACTATTTCTTTTATTAAATAATGTTAAAAATATTTTTCATTTTATAAGAGTTATTGTGCGAAATATTTTATCTTGAGATCACGAAACCTGCAGAGAGCTATTACTCTAAAAAAACCATGTGCAATCTTTATGGGAATAGCAAAAGCATCGAAATGCGCGCGGATAAAACTTCGATGCATGGAAAAAAATTCGTTGTGACATTAATTTAATTGTATAACAGTTTCAGAATGAAATATGATGTTAACACTAAAGCTATTTTCGCTGCAACTTACATTTCTTATAGCAATGCTTTCAGATAGTAGAGCTGATATACATGTTGAAAAATACGAAAGTGCAGACGATATTTTTAAATTTCCATAAATGTTGTAACGTTTGAAAGAATAACTGTAGCGTTATCTTGGTTAATTTAAATATTAAATTTACTTAAGTCACAACTATTGAATATTATTTACAGAATTATACATTGGAGTTATTAAACTAATTTAAAGATTGTTAGAGTCCAATATTTTGTGAGAGGAGGAATCGTTTTGGCCACCGCTCCCGAGTAAATTCAAAGCATTTCTCTCTCATTCTCCGTTTAGAGGGGTTTGATTTCTCGGGGGTCACAAAAGGGGTTGCGAGGTCATCGCTGGACATCGTTGGGCACTGGGACGCGAAGCGTCCCTCCGTCCCATACTTGATGTATTGGGCTCTTAGATGTTGTGTTGCCTAGATGGACTGTGCAAGCTCCCATTGGTGTCTGGACGTGGAAGTAGGCGGGGCGAACTTGAGAGTATTGAGAGGTTCAAAGGGCTATTAATCATGGAACAGAAATTCGGTTGCAGTGATCAAACGCTCTTTCCCGTTGCACTGGTGTAGGTTGCGAGGTCAGCCACGCTTCAACCTTTTATCTGTAGCTGTAAGAAGCTCGTGTGTATGTTGGTCCGATTCTTCGGGGGTCAAAAGAGGTGGCGAGATCAGCCCCCCTTAGCCCTTTCATCGACAGGTGCAAGATGCACGTGTGAAGGTCGTGTCCACAAAAGACGACGAACCCCGTTGGGAGATACGACGTTACAATGTGCTAATATACATTCATATATAAATTAATTGTCCATCTATTGCAATCTTAAACTAGAATAAAAAATTTATATGTACAAATAAAATTTTTAGCTAAAATATATAAAGATTTTTTTTTTTTTACGGTTTTTCAAATGTTTTCAAAAGCAAAGTTTTATTAAAAACTTACCTTTTTGTTGTTACGCTGATACATGAAGAAAAATCCAGAGACTGTAGGATGAAATTCTAGATATGAAAATCAGAGCTGCAACAAAAGAAAAGAGAAATCTTTGTGTGATACATGGTATTCAGTGCATGTTTCATAATATAAATATGGTGATAAAAGTTGGTACAAAAGGCTGATATTCTTACAAGGAGAGGGCACGACTAAGGAAATTCATTTCGGGTCGAGACTTGGTGTAATAGTAGTACTCCTTTAGGGTGTTAAACCCTTAAATAAATTCCGTCGAATGGCCAGTCAATTCGGAGAAAACAGCGTTCGAAATTTATGCTTACTTAAAATTAAATTATGCTTACTTTAAATTACTTACAATGAATTGTTGATTAAAATTACTTAAAATGAATTATTAATTAAAATTAGTTAAAATTAATTATTAATTAAAATAACTTAAAATTAATTAAAATTTATTATTAATTAAAATTAATTAAAATTTATTATTGATTAAAATTTATTAAAAGTATTATTAATTAAAATTATTTAAAAGTATTATTAATTAAAATTATTTAAAAATGTTTTATTAAAATTAATTATTTATTAAAATTATTTAAAATTAATATTATTTAAAAGTAATTAATTAATATTAATTAAAATAATTAATTAATATTACTTAAAACCATTACTATTAATTAGAACAAATAATTAGTATTAATTTAAATAATTACTTTACATTAATTAAAATAATTAATTAATATTAATTTCAATTCATTGATTACCATTAATTAAAAATATTACAATTATTTAAATACTATTATTAAAATTATTAAATAATTTTTTTAAAAATTAAATAGATTTATTTGAAAAGCACTTATTAAGTATTTCATATAATTACGAAATAGTTAATTTAATAATAATAAATTTTATAAATTATTTTATATATACATACATATAATATTTCATTTATAGTATATTGTATTTCACATTATAAAACTATTTATAAATAATTTTTATGTAAAATATCATTTAATATTTATTATATATTTTATTATAAATATTAATTATTTATATAAAAATTTATTTATTAAACATTAAATAAATATTCATATAATTACAGTAATTTTTTTACTGTATAAAATGCAAAATAATTACGTAGAATATCATTTAATATTTAATTAACCTTTCATAAATAAATATTTATTCATTTAAAAAAATAATTAAAGGAATTAAAAAAATGTTTTTTTCGCTTCATTCGAACTCGGATCCAACCACATTGAAGGCAGACGATTTACCAATCGAGTCACTGGGCCGGTGAAAAAAATTGAAACTTAATTTTATAAAAGCTAAGCATGAATTTCGAACGCTGTTTTCTCCGAATTGACTGGCCCCATTCGACGGAATTTCATTAAGGGATGAACACCCTAAAGGAGTACTTCTATTACACCAAGTTTCGACCCGAAATGAATTTCCTTAGTCGTGCTCTCTCCTTGTTAGAATTACATCAGAATATATATACATAAAAAATGCAATATACATATAATACTTATACAATTTTAATCATATTGTCTGGAGATGAACTTCAGCATTTGCAACCAGGTTAATCAACGAAAAACTTTTGCAGTTCAAATATATGATGGAATGTAATAATGTAAAATGTGTTTTTCTACAAGTAAAGATGTTTCTCTTTTTTTATTTTTGTAATTTGACAAATTTTAATATGCAAATATAAATCAATGGGAATATGTCGGAAAAGGATAAAATAGTTTATTATTTAATCAATAGATGGCACTGCACACGTCATGAGCTGATACCCCTCTCACAAGACTTCCATATTACTTTAACCAGGGGATTTTGTGTGGGAACCTTGACTAAATCGGCATCGGAGCATGAACATTGATAAGACTTTAACATATGATTTCACAGAATCTACACCAGGTACGAATTCACGATCGCTTAGCAACCACGGCAAAGTGCATTGTGTAATGTACAGATGAAAAGAAGCAACATTGTGGCATCGCCCATTACACATATTACAGAAATGGAAAAGGTACACAAATTTTCCATTAATATCTTATTTATAAGAAGCAGAATAACATGTCAATGAAATTTTGGGATCTATCTCTGAAATTGTTTTAAACTACCAGGACTATACATCAATTATCTGAAGAAGTTCTTGATTTTAATGGGTAAAAGCCATGTTCATAGAAATGTTATTTATAAATTCGAAATGGCCAGCTCATTTCACCATTACACGTCAAATGTAGCAAAAGGACGAGATAAGACGCCAATGAAAGATGAGTATAAAAAAATTCATTACTCAGGCCTCAAAATGGATACAGAAAAGTAGAAAATCACATATTTGAATTATTTCTAGTTTTCGAAAGGAGTTTTAAATAAATTACTGAGAGTTTCAAATAATTATGAAATCACTGAGAAAAATCCTCATTTTTCGATACGAGGACATACGAGACACAAAAACCGTTTTTATGTCACATGTATAAAAATGTTCAATAAAAAATAAGAATGTTATAAACATTTCCATGTATTTCATTTTATTAAGATTCTAGTTCTTTTATGTTCTTTGAAACAATTTAAGCGATTATAAACTTTTGTGTCTCTAAAGAGAACTTAATGGCCTATTCTAAAATGAGATTTTTTAAAAAGTAACATTTTGTTCTTATTTTCAAGTAAAAAAAATCAAAGAATATTTATGAGTATTTATGTAGAGCAATTTTTTTAGAACACAATAGTTGTTACGTCAAATTTTTTATGAATAATATAATATTATAGATATGAGAGACGTTTTTAAACTTATTAGACACTTTTAAAACGAAAAATTAAATTTATTTCTTGATGGATATGAATTTGAATTCTATTTTATAGATATATGCGCTTATTGATAAAATTTTCAGCACGAAAAAGGGGAATAAATAAATATAATGTCAAAGAAAGACTCAAAAGCATTACTTTATTATTTTCTATAGAAAAGATAAATTACTGTGATTGAATTAAAAACTATTTCTTTTAAAAACGTATGCTACTCATAATAAATCATTCCAAAATTTATAAAGAGTAAACGAGGAGGAATTTTGCAAATAAAATTTTCTGATGTATACAAAGAATCACTTTCAAAGGAGTAAAAAAAAAATCAATTGGCTTTGTTATAGTATTATAATTTACCGTAATAAATTCACTTAAAACGTTAGCTTTCATATTTTCTACTATGCATATATGAATAACGTTCAATCTTTAAATTCTGTATTGTCAATCAGTCTCATTATAAGATATTTCAAAACACAGACAACTTTTTTTACCGTCTTCGTGGTAGAAATAAAATCAATTCTTAAAAAGTTCTTTGGCTTTTCGTGATTTTTTTCAAGGACATTTGAGTAGGCTTAAGATTATTTTGAACTTTTGATCTACTACTATAAATATTACGATGTGTTATTTTATGAATAAGTAACGTAATATTTATCAAAATATTTCTTATTACGGAAAGCAATTTGATTTTGGTTCTTCCTTTATTATTTTCGTATTCACTCTTTTAACAAATTAATCATCTTCATTCTTTTTCAAGACAAGGAGGTTCAAGGAAGGTAGAGTTAGTGAGTGTTTATTAAAGTCGCTGTCTAAAATACCTTGAGGGGGCTGCGGTAGCCCTGTGGTCAAAGCATCGGATCATGGCAGGCATGTCATGAGTTCTAGCCCAGTACCACTAAAGATCCGCCGTGTAGGGCAGCGATGCACGTTAAATCTGTCGAGAGCTGAAACTTCCTCCCATTGGTGTGGTGTGGTAGTTAGGAGACGGGGTGCCAGCTCAGGTGCCGTCCACGTCACTTGACCATGGTTCAAACTTACGTGGTCCGTCACTAAAGGCCTTCATGTAGCTGAACAGTGCGACGTTAATATTCACTCACTCACTCAGTAAAATACCTTGAGGGCTCTTAGATCTCGTTATATAGAGCTGCGGTCATGTAATGAGGAGGACATATAAACTAGCAGCCAACTCTCCTAACTTTGACACCACGTCAACTTGAACACTTTGAGTCCCAACGGATTTATACGACAGTGTATCAGATCCTCTATATAGTGTGTCTTCAAAGGCATCAGGAGTTGAAACTGAGACTTGGCCTCGAGTTCTAGACCGTAACAGCTAGTCTAATTCGGTTGTCCAAAAAGGGTTAGATATTAAACTTTTAAATCGATTTAAAGGACAATTTAAATTAAGTTTTATGTAATTTAAAAATTTTATCAAATTAATTCCAAAATTATTCAATACAATAAGCTTATTGACGTTATACACTAAACACTTAGTTCATACCATTTTTTATGATCTTTAAGGTATCCGACTACGTTCGAAACCGGGATTTTTCAAAAGCGTGTAAATGGATAATATTAATGATATTTAGATTAAACAATGTATATAAAATTGGGTTAAGTATAGTTTTATACAATAAAGAATTATTTCAGTACAATATTTTGACAAAAAATTAACTTAGAATAACTTTTTTTCCAAATGTTCTCCTTTTGTAAAAAATGCTTCTATTGTATTAATATTTTGCCTATATATAGCTCAGACCTCTGTACACAGGCTCAACTAGAATTTTTGAAACGCATAACTTGGAAGTCGGTTTATCCATGTTTTACGAAAACAGAAGGGAGAAATTTTAAGAAAATATGCCGATAATTATTTCAAATGGTTGTAACTCTGAAATTAATGTGAGTTTATCAAAAATCATACTTGAGCCTCTGTACAGAGGTCTGCGATATATACAGGCAAAATAATAATACAATAGAAGCATTTTTTACAAAAGGAGAACATTTGGAAAAAAGGTTATTCTAAGTTAATTTTTTGCCAAAATATTGTATTTAAATAATTTTTTATGTCATTATGTCTTTAAAATAATTTTATACACGTATTCTAATCTAAGTGACACTAAATATCATGAAAATTATACATTTATGCGCTTTTTTAAAATCATGGTTCCGAACGTAGTCATATACCTCAAGAAAATCACACTAAAACGAGTAGAACTTAAAGGTATAATCAATGATAGTGCAATAAAAAATAGCTTTAAATGGATTAATGCAAGTTACCAAAATTAAAATTTATCTAACATTAAGTTAAAAAATAATCCTGACTGCTATAAAAAGACGAAAAACAAGTAAATAAATAAAATATAATATTTGTCTGGAACAAGAAATAAAAGAGTTTTCTTCTTCCTTTCGAAAAATAGCTTTGTTTCTTTTGACTTTATTTTCCTTTATTGTCAGGATTACAAACAGCGGGAACTATGCAAAAACGCGGAATTGTACCTATTTCTCAGATTAAGTTACAATTTGACCTATTGCATCAAGCTTCAGATGCAAGTTTTCGTAAGAAAAAGTATATTCCTTTTCCAGTTACAAAGAACTTGTTTGTTTTTCTGCAATCATGAAATAAGTGCTTCGGAAGGAAATAGGTATGCAGTTATACAGATATCTAACCTACATCATATTTATAATTGCTTGGTATCCATGATAACAAAGAAACGCGATCGTTATTATTGAATGGATTAAACTTATAGTCTCTTTGAATATACAAAAATCTATCAATAGCACACACACACACACAAAGTATACACTTTCTTTTCATCCACTCAGAATTAAATGTATGTCTTAAACATGTAATGGATGACACTTCACGTCAATACAGTTTTTTAAAATAGTAATTCATTAATAATTGAATAATTAATAAATAAATAAATGGTAACAAACAAAAATAATAGTACAAAACCATATATAAGAAGGAAAACAGCTCGTTGTGTATGTATTGTAATGAATAGCGCGTTGGACTTCTATTTCGAATGTTGTAGGTTCGAATCCCACTTGGGATGGCTTAATGTCTGAGAATGTGATTTATTTTACTATATATACTATTTTATTGGAATAATTAAATTCAATTAATGAATAAATAGTAAAAAACCAAAATAATAGTCCAACACCATATACAGAAAGGAAAATGGAAAATTGCAAGGGATATCGTTGTCTATTTTGCCACTTAATTTTGTGATTCTCTCATATGTTTGCACATATTTATATTAATTATAATAATTTAATAAAAAGTAACTAAAATAAAATTTTTCTTTGTTGACCTAAGTAGGAATTAAACCAATTTTTTTATATATTATTTGTATATGTTTAAGAAAGAAAATACTGTATTATTATCTGATTGAATGCCTTTCAATTTCTTATGTGCTTATTGTCAGTGAATTTGTTAACCCCTCTAGTGATTAATACTTAATTAAAAATAAAAGGACATCACTCACTCTTACCAATGCAATATAAAAATAATTTACATTTCGAATACGTTCAGAAAATTCTCAAATTTACTTTTCCTTTTTCCAATCAGATTATCCAATCACTAAATGTAACATCACAGTCTAGGAAATGAAATAAATAAAAATTAAATTGTCAAAAGTACTTTCCAAAATCAGCCTGTTTCACAAAAATATAGTTACTCTCTATTAATTTGTAGTTGGTTGGAATACAATATATTACAATGGTAAAAAATATTTAACTTATGTTACGTATAAGGTTTTTCTCTCTCACTCACTCACTCTCTTCTCACTCACTCACTCACTCGCTTCTCATTCACTCACTCGCTTGCACGCACGCAAGCACACACACGCGCGCATACAAACACGCAAGCACACACGCATACACCTTTTACATTTCTGTTTAGAAATATAGCTCCCAAAGACTTTTATTCGAATAATGTAAATTTACGTTATTATATTAGACAAACTCTTTTTTTATAACTTCATTAGATGTAGCAACAGAATTATACATAAGTAGTGAAAAAAATATGAGAGAAGGATTCTCACCTTCCAAATTTCTGTACCATGCCAACGTGAGGATTTTGAGCTTTGACAGTTTTAATGTGCATTAGTCTGTCTCTCTACACTACTGTGCATTAGTCTTTTTTCTATTAGTCAACAACAGCGTTTATCAAACTGTGAGGTGTGCTCCAAGGGGGGCATGGTACGATGGGGTGGGGAGGGTCTAGAAAATATTCAAAAGTCAAAAACTAGAGATTATTTAAAAAAATTATTAATTTTCTGAAAGTAAACAACCAAATCCGTTTTGACATAAAAAAAAATGAAATACACATTTAAAATGATATAATACACTTATAAATGCATGAGTACTGCGCAATGTACTTTATAATCAATTAAATCAAAAACAAGCTTAATAATTACAGAACGCCCATTGTGGCTTGTTATATATAAAATTATATACACAAATTAACACTTATCTTGATAATTTCTACAGTTTGTAATTAATCTCTTAACTGCCAATTAAAAGTTGCGCTATTCGCTCTCCAATTCCACCGTTTTTCTCGTACGCGCGCATATGTGATGTATTGAGGGAGGGAAGATTGATTGATTGATTGAATATTAATGTCGCACTGTTCAGCTACACGAGGGCTTTTGGCGACGGACCACGTAATTTTGAACCATGGTCAAGTGACGTTGACGACACCTGAGCTGGCACCCCCTCTCCTAACTACCACACTACACCAATGGGAGGACGTTTCAGCTCTCGACAGATTTAACGTGCATCGCTGCTCTACACGGTGGATCTTTAGTGGTACTGGGCTCGAACTCGTGACAAGGCAAGCCACGATCCGATACCTATACCACTCGGCTACCGCGGCCATGAGGGAGGGAAAAAAAGGAACAAATAAGCAAATTCTCTGAAGTAAATCCTTCGCAAACATCGTCAAAATCCTTTCATTTTTTCGAAAGCCTTCGGAATAATTTTATGGGTAGCAGTGCAGAGAGAATATTGTACTTCTTGAAGACATATGTATTCGTCTGGGGCAATTAACGCTTTGGGTGAGTGAGACACTTATAATCGCCGGTGACACTTAACACGTTCAAGTCGTATTGTAGCGTTTGCGTAAAAGAGTAGTATTATTGAATTTAATACATTATTATGGTGTGGGTAGGCAAGGTGCGCTGAAAATGTATGATTGAATATTGGGTGGCCAATATTGAAAGTTTGTGAATCATTTGTGTAATGCAAGGTTTCAGAGAGACGAGGTCTCAAGACCCTATCAAGAAAGAAAGCCAAAGCTGGTCATGAGCTTTCGACCATGACCCCCAACAATTATTATGAATTAATTATAACTTAATTATAATTATTTTTAAACAATGCCAATTTTTTTTTTCAACAAGCCATTTTTTTTTTAACGTAAATAAAAAAATATATTTAAAATGAATATTTCTTAGCCTGCTGGAGTTCACATAATTTATTGGGCTATCACGTAGAACAATACCTATTCTCTGATCTGGAAAAAGACAGCATTACTCGCTCCAAATGCAGAAAGTGTGACATTTGATTCCTGCAATAAAATTTTGCTCTTAGATGAAAAGGAATTTTCAATAAAGAACAAATAGAAAACTCCGAATGCTTAGAATTTTTTGAAAACTGTTTTCAAAACTTGACACAGTTTGTTTTTCTTCATCTCATTGACTTTTGACTCTTACAGTCAAAACGAGTGATATATTGACTATGCTATATGGCTGAAATTTTGGGATTTTACCTTAAAATTTTATTAATGTATATAATTATTAAAAAAAGTTAAGAAAATTGAAGAAATTTCAGGTAAATTAGCTTACTTAAAGAGTTATATTACAATTATCAAAATATTTACTACAAGCTCTCTTGAATTTCGTTTAAAAATATGATACACTCAGACTATGATTTTTATACAGCAATTTTTTTATTATTTTATAAAACTAGTATCTTCATTATCTTCATCTAAATGAGCTAAAAAAATAGCATCTACTCCTAAATTCTAAATATCATACACTATAAATTTAACTATTGCATATATATAACTGATGGTTAACGGTTATATTAAATTATTAAATTATTAAATTTAACGGTTATATTCAATGATTGAACTTTTAACGTGATTAGAAGAGCTTTACATAAATTTTATAAGCAAACTTACAAAAAAAAAAAAAAAAAATACCGCTTTTAATTATTTATTTTAGTCTTCACTCAAGAACACCGCAATGATCAAACGATTAAAAATACATGCTCTTGTGACGTGTGGATGATGACAAAATCATTAGATAGTGCTGCCACCATTGTTCACTATAACCGCGTCATACGCCATGGTCTCAAATCAAAGAGGCTTTGGATGCATCCTTGGGGGGGGGGCGGCCGCAGTCCTTGCGGCTTCCACATATTGCCAAAGTCAATCTACTGTAGCAGCGGGTGGTGAATACCGGGGCCAATCATTGTGCATGCATGAGCCACACGTGCTTCATTGCATCGGGAAACAAAACAGGCCCAGGAAGCAGTTCAATCTGATGGGTGAAAAGGAACTCTTGCACATTTTGTGGCACGTGCGGTCACTGGTCTAAATCAGAGGTCGCCAAAGTGGTGGTCCGCGAGAATATTTCTCTGATCCCCAGAAAAAAGTGGAATATATTTACTCTTCACGTTAAATTATGATTTAAGACGCATTGAAACATAATTCTTTACAATACGTGAAAAGTTATAAAAACGCTACTTCATAGAAAAACTCCATTTAACAGAAATGTATAATGTTAAAAGTTTGATATACTTAAACCATTTTTTAATTGCTTTGTTTTTACAGTTTTTTTCTTATTATGGTATATTTATAAAGCTTTCTTAATTTGGTTTCAATCAACAGTTTCATTTTATCAACTAGGTACATTTTATGTGGGTTCTTAGATCACAAATTTATTTATAAATATATTTAACCCTTAAAAAATCTTTTTAGTGGTCCGCGGGATTTCAATTATGAATTTACTGGTCCGTGAGATCAAAAAGTTTGGCAACTGCTGGTCTAAATGACGGGGTTGGTTCAAAATGCGTACACGAAGTTTCTCATAGAACTCCTTTCTGAAATGTGTGATTTATCTTAGCCCATGTCTTTTACTTAGTACAACACTTTTGTTATCAAACGAGACAGATATAAAATTTTCTTTTTTTTTACCTTGTGAATCACAAGGTTTTCCAATGTTCAGCAGGTAAGCAAGTAATATAAAAAAAAATTAAAGTCAATTCTCTCTCTTTCTCCTAATTAGATCAACAAAGAAATGTTTTATTTTAGTCACTTATCGCGAATAAGTACAATTAATATAAATAGGTATATACAAAAGACAGAATCACAACATTAAGTGGCAGTTAATTTTTATTCATTACCTTGAAAGTATCGTATTGCCATCCAAAATGATCGTGTACAAAAAATTTCAGTTCAACTGAATGCTTTACAACGTGAGAAAAAAAAATATATTTTAAAGTTTTGACTCAAGTCGCTAAAAATGAAGCCAACGTGACTGTATCTGTAATTCTCTAAGTAATTAGTTTGAGTAAATTAATTTTAATTAATTATAATTAAAATAACGTAATGCCACCCAAAATAATAGTGTATAGAAAATTTCAGCTCAAATGAGCGCTTTAAAATTTGAGAAAGAAATCCTTTTCAAGTTTTGACAGAAGTCGCCAAAAGTGATGCCAACGTGGCTGTATTTATAATTTTTTGAATAATTAGTTTTAATCAATTAATTTTTATTAATCATAATTAGATTTCAGTATTGTCAACCAAAAAAATAATCGTGTATATAAAATGTCAGCTCAATTGTGCGCTTTAAAATGTATTTTATTAACGATTGAAAATTTGAATAAGAAATAGGGAGATTATGAACTAATAGTAGGAACTGACAAAAAAGAAAAAGAGGGATAAATCTCAAGTACAGCCGGAGCTTCCATCTGAAGAGCTTATGCTCCTCAAAACTATCCGTCTCTTAAAGGTTAGCAAAATAATTGATTTGAGAAATAAAAAAAGTCATTTTTAATTTAGTAATACATTTCAAAATATGTTTAAAGTAAATGGGATGAACTTAGTTTTAAAAATATCAAAACTCTTATAGCAATTTTAAACATTTAACAAGGTTTAAAGTATAAATCGCTTATTTAAATAAAAATGCATGTGTGTGCTTTAAAATTACATAC
The DNA here is from genome assembly GCA_019973955.1 of Trichonephila inaurata madagascariensis. NCBI lineage: Eukaryota > Metazoa > Arthropoda > Arachnida > Araneae > Nephilidae > Trichonephila > Trichonephila inaurata. The sequence goes on from BMAV01000759.1 coordinate 364,032, forward strand.
AGTCGATTATTACTAGCTGTTTTTTTAAGCATTTCCAATAATAAACTGCAAAGGAAAACATAAAAGTAATTTCATTAGAAAAAGAGATTCATTTCCTTCATTATATCTGAAAATTGAAACTAAAATAGTGTGCCCACCAGTATAAATATATAGATGATGTTAATTTTTATTTTATTGTGATATTATTTACTTGATTATATTATTAAGTTATATTTCAAAGAAAATCTTTCTTTTACTGATATATAATAAATTTAAAATCCAAAAATTAAATTACTTATTTCAGTATAATAAAACAATACTCGGAATTATCAAATAGGACTCCTACGTTACTTATTTAATCAAATAAATTCAGCAGTTTTAAATTTAAGATTACTATTCGCTAAACAATCTTCCCAAACATTTTAAAACATATTCATAATTTGTTGTGCAGAATTATACAAAGTATTGTCATTGAAGGAATGAAATGAGGCACTTTACTCATAAAAAATGTTGAAGAAAATATCGAAACAGTTTATGACTCAGATTTAAAGCATACATTTTAAAAAGGACCTTAAAAAAATGTATATCCCTCATTTTTAATTATTGACATTAAGACAGAATAGGTATTGAATTTCCGTGAAAAATATTGAAATTTCAATTTTATTATGCTATAAAGCAATAGTTATTTCCCCGTCGAAATATTTAATCAGCAGTATCAGAAAAATATACAAATTGAAAATTTCTGAACAATGTCTACAAGGGATGATTTTTTTTTACATAACATTAAATACCAAATGAATTCGCTTCCTTTTTTAAAGGTTCTAAATTTTAAACAATTTCAAATTTTCATAAAAATAAAAAGAATAAGTTTTAATAAGACAAATTCGTATATATGTCTAAAAATAATTAATAAATATTGTATACTGAGCTATTTAACAAAAAATATTTCACAATTTTAGAAAAACATTTAATTTAATCATTAAGAACTTAGAGAGGTGACACATATTGTTTCAACAAGTGCAGTATCAATTTCTCCTTAAGCATTTGTAAGTAAAATATAGGGTATAAATTTTATCCTTATAATAACTTATAATGCATAATATAAGCACTTAATAATATTTTATTTATATATTATATGAAATATTTTCATTTTGATTTATTCTAGGAAATTTCCTTTATTTATCCATTAAAATGTAATATCTATGGAAACAATACAAAATATCTCTCTCTGTTATTGTATCCCATCTTAGTCTCTAGAAATAAGCTTAGAAAACCTCATCCTAAAGGTAATGACGATTCAAATAAAAAAAAGACACTAAAATAAATATACTTTTTGTAAACCTAAGCTCTCATTTTGTAATTTTTTAGCTTTAGAAGAATGAATTACATTCTCATCTGTGAATGAAAGAACCATTTTCAATAGAAGGTATTTCTATATATGCTGTTGGGGTATTATTTTTATGCTTGCCTCTATTTATTCAGTTTTAATTTAATTTATGAATTAATATTTGAAAAAAACTATATTATAGCATCAAGTGTCATCCTCTACAAGCTTTAAAAATGTATTTGACCTTGAGTGGATGAATAAAAAGTATTTTATTAACAATCGAAAATTTGAACAATATATATATATACATATAGGGAGATTGAACTAATAATAGGAATTGAAAAAGAGCATTTAATGCTACTAATCTAGTATCGTTAAGACACACTACGGATGTATTATATTTTCAGGTGGTCACCTTGATCTGTATGAGCTTCATTGAAGAAACCTGAACTAATGTGAACTATCGAGACGAGAGATCCTCACTCATATCTTCTACCATATTCTGTGCTATTGATGACAAATTTAACCTGATGGATAACAATGCCCAACTATGGCAAAATAATTGGTTGCTTTGATAAACATCTTGAGGTCAAGACTTGAAGATAACATAATGGTCAGCTCGTTCCCTGGATCTTAATCCAATAGAGAACCCTTAGGACTAGCACTAAAAGTGTAGATGTCTTAATACCTCATCTGAGATAGTTGAATAACCTGGAACATACGTTGTTCTTATATGGGTGTAGAGTTCTATTTATTGGTCTGAATGACTTTTTTGATATTGTAAAAACAAGTAGTCAAAAATTCTTTACAGGAAAAAAAAGGAGTGGGTGCATACTTTATTAAAACACATTTATTTTTCCTACGAATAAGTCCGATTTATTTTATAAAAAGGTGAGATTATTGTAGAAATGTATTGCTCTATTTGTAAACCATGCTTGATATTGATATTACATAAAATTCTTAAAGTTCCAAATTTGTACTCATTTGCTTTCAAATGAGATACAAAGGACTGATTACACCTTAATTTTTGAACCAGCGTGCAGGATAAATTGACCTCAATTTGTATATTATATAGTAATAAAAGATATCATGAATGTCATATATATAATAAATGTGTAAAAAAATAAATCTATACATTTGGTTTTTCACATCTGTACTTTTAGCATTTAATGGGCATCACCATGAAGGCATTATTTGAATTGTTATAGTATTACCTCAGCGTTGATATATATAAGGAATTCAAATTCTGCTGCTCTAAGAATAGCATATGCATTTGTATTGAATTCATATATATTTCAGAAACAGAAACTTATTTATCCTATTTATTGCCCTAGATCACTAAATAAATGATCTAAAAGTACAATAAGATAATTTTAAAGATATTAATATGAAATAAAAGGAAAGAAAGAAAAAAAAACTGTAATGGATGATATTTAAATTTCTTGAAAAAAACTATAGGATCATTATCAACAAAACTTTAATTTGACACAACTCGTATGTGCCCTGTAAAGTAGCTTAGGAAAACTAGTATAAATGTGAATATGAATTCCCTTTCAAAACTATTCGGAATTAAAAATTAATTTAAAATTAGTTTGTAAATTGTTAGCAACTTGGAAAAATGTCTAGACTTTAACGAGCCACTTAATGTGAAATTTATTTCAATTATTTATAATATAATATAAACGCCTTTAGCATTTGACAGGAATGGTTCAGCAGATAACAAATATTATAAGATTTATAAAGGAATAGTTAACTTTTGTTTTGTTGAAAACTAAAAGTAGGTTGTATAGATGCAAAAAATTGGGCTTTTATCTCACTTTCGTAAAAGTAAATATAATGCAAGATTTGGATTGGAAATTTAATTAGTTTACTTTTAAGCGTAAAAGATAAAATTTAGATACATCTCTTAGTACATAATTTATAAATCACGCCAAAAATGCATTTCTAAGCAGCTTATTAAGGAAAACATAAAAAAAAATCTAAAAATAATGCTTAATAAAAAACATTCCGCTAACTATAAATATGTTGCAGATGTATGAATTTTATTTAATACGAACATTCTCAATTTTGTTTCAGACAAATTAATTTTATTGCCTAATTTTGTATGTTGTTATTCTGTGCTGTCAATTTTATTTCAAGTGAACAAATATCTGTTAAAAAAGTTTATGAAAGTAGGTAAGAGAATCGAAACTAATTACATTTTCATTTTGTTATTATCTATAAGTCCCTTCTCTATAATAATCGGAAAACAAAGATGAAAGAGAAAATTAAGAAAAGATAAATTTAGCTTAGATTGCATGGTGGAGGTATTAAAGTTCTGTTTATTAATCATTAATTGCGTTCTACTGGTACACCACGGATGCATTTTGGGGTTTACCAAGACACAAGACGCGCTTCCTAAAACACCATTCCAGCTAAAATGGAAAATAGGCCTTTTACACTTGATGCGACTGTGTTTACATAAGAAAATGATTCGATAAATGTATAGGAGACACATGTACTTACATCAGAAGTACATGACGACGCTTAAAACATTAATTGCCGCTGTAGGGGGAAAAACGATCACTGCGATGCCAGCCATATAAATGAATTTTTCCGCACACGCCGACTAATGTTCATCTCTTCTCGTGATAACACGAAATTAGCTATTGAGACATCATCGTCTACCAGGCGCTTCCTCGGTTTGGGTTTTCGTGTTGATGTCATATCCTGCGAAAATCTCTGGACCCGTACATAAGTCACTCACAAAGTACATACGTCTATTTCAGACTCATCGGCTCACATATGTTCCTTGCTCGCTGTATTGAATACGCATGTGCTCCACTGTCCAGAAGTCACTCATAGTGAGTGAGTGAGTGAATATTAACGTCACACTGTTCAGCTACAAGAGGGCTTTTGGCGACGGACCACGTAATTTTGAATCATGGTCAAGTGACGTGGACGACATCTGAGCTGGCACCCCCCTCTCCTAACTACCACACCACAACAACGGGAGGACGTTTCAGCCCTCAACAGATTTAACGTGCATCACTGCCCTACACGGCGGGTCTTTAGTGGTACTGGGCTAGAACTCATGACATGCCTGCCATGATCCGATACCTTCACCACTGGGCTACCGCAGCCCTAGAAGTTACTCATAGTTGTTCAAGTATTCATCTTGACAATTTTGTGTTATTTATGTTTTTGTAGTAAAAATAGTAATTTGTCTTTTTTAAAGGAGAGGTTCAACGTTGAAAATTAGTGTTAAGAAAAGAAAACATACCGTTTTAATACAGAATGGCCCCATCTATACCACTGGGTGAACCGTAAAATCTTAAAAAATTCAGAAGTAGCCCCATACCATAGTAAAGTCCCCTCTCCCATCCCTACTATACACCTAAAAACGAGAATTGCATTCGCTATACCCCTCTCAAGCTAAAACTTGTAAATAAGTTTCACAGTAAAAATATTAATCCTTTAAATGATATTTTGGGATTGCCTGTCAAAACTTGAACTTTATGATAGTTTAGTCTTGTAATTTCATAAGGATTCGAAAAGGAAATTAAGTTTATTCTTAATGGAAGAAAATCAAGGATATTTAATCGCCTTGGATACTTACACTCGGCTGTTAATTATTAGAAAATTGAATTTCAAGAGTTTTAAGCAGTTGCTTTATTTAAGTATGTGCTAACCTAATAGTGTTTTAAAGTGTTTGGAGCATCAGTCTGTGGACTATTTATCTAACTTTTACAAAAGCCTTTCATTGAGTATTTAAAAATATTAGAATAATAAAAAAGGTTTAAAATTTTGTACATTTTACATCAAAGCAAATTGTAAATTCTGATACTACTAAGGTTTCAACCATTATATTAATTTTTTCAGACTATTAACTGAAAGGTCAAAACAATAATAAAGTGGATATAGATAGAATGAAAATAAGATTTTGGGCATTGATCTTGCCATTTGATCAAATAATCACGTTTTGAAGCCTATTTTGAATTGAGCTAGGTAGAGTTCAAGCCCAAACTCAATCAATTAAGTTTCTTGAAGTTTTTGGCACTGAGAATTCTTGAGAATTTTCCGTACTAAATACAAGCTGAAAATAGTCCCTTTTATTGAACGAAAACATTTTAAAATTCAATCTCATGAATGACCTCAATCCCACGAACTTCTTAATCTAAAAAGTAAATGTAAAGCAAGTTCAAAACGTGATTAAAATTGATTTCAAAGGGAAAAATTGAAAAGTTTAACTACAATGATAGAAACAAAAAACTTCTGCAATGGAAAAAGATAAAAAAGAATGAGTTATATAGCTGTGCTTAGTGTTCTTTGTAAATCACAGTATATATTTATATATTTATAATAATAATATAATTATATAATCTATTTAATATATATCAATATTTATTTAAAGACTTTGTAAAATTCACATAGCCAATGATTGATATGAATATCCCCCCAACAATGCAATTTCTTGTTGTTCTAATTTTATTTGCTCAAAAAATATTAAAAATAAAATAATACAAATCAAAAATAAATTAAATGAATGTTAATAAAAAAGTAGCATGTGATATTTGATTGTGTCTTCTGGAGATATCACATTTTCAATTTTTAAAATATTAAATTATAGTTATAAAATTTTGCGCTTATGGAAAGAGAGAATTCCTCTTCGTAAAATACCAATATTCCATCATAACGTAAAGGCTTGACAATTCGGACTTAGAGCCTACTTTCTATTCTATTCGGCTACGAACGAAAACTGGTGCCGATGAAATATTGATTCGAGATGAGTTTCTGGGAGGAAATCGGACAAGTCATTGGACAAAAGAGAACGAAGCGTGAAATAACGTGGGATTAGGTGAAGCATCTGCTTAGCAGCCAATAGCACAGGATTAATTGAATTCTAATTCCAACAGACTACTTAGTTTAGGGCTGTAAAAACTCCCCACTTATTGACAATTTCCGATGAGTGAATGTGTTGCGTGAATGAAATACAATTTAGATTTAATCGTTGACGGGAAATTAATACCAGATTATATACAGAGAAACCTATGTCAAAATAGTTTAATGTCGATGGTAGGAAAATTACACTCCGTTTAAGACTAATTTTCTATAATTTTCAAAGGCATTTATTAATAATTTGCTTGCTCTGTATTCTTTTTTTTTTTGTATTGATTCAAAACTCAAATTGAAACATATTCTTAATACAGGCAACGGTAGATCGTTATTGGTCGAAGTGTAAGTGAATGATGACGGAGTTTCGATTTTAACCAAATGACAAAAAAAACATGAATACCGCCACTGTACTGAAGTACAGGAAGATTCAAAAAGAATACAATTCCAATGAATAATAAATCAAGAACACTGTAAGGTATTTACTTGTAAGAGAATTGTATGTGATTATTTAAAGTTTTGTTTGAGACAGTCAGATATTTTATGTGTGAACCCTTCGTGACACGACACATAATGAGCCAGTAACCCACTTCCACCCAAACGCTTGTTAAGGTATCTGATTTAAGTCCATTGATATTGATTGTGATACGCTGTTTTAGCTCAACAGAAAAGGAAGGCAAGAATATGTTTTCCTTTACATACTTCCAGAGGACGAAAATCTCTAAGAGTTAAGTTAGGACTTCTAGGTCACTATTAAGTAAATGGTAGTGTGCGATTTATCCATTCCATCAATGAGAGAGATGTTCATCGAAGTAATCTTGCACATTGGCCGACTAGTGGGGTTGGGAACCACCCAAAAGGAGAATGAAGTTGGCAATGTCATTTTGCAACTATAATATCAACCAGAGTTAACGTATCCAAAAAATGGGCTCCCCTGACAGTTTGCTGAATTCAAGAAGTCTTTTCCTCTACAGACGCCAGCATTTTAACTGATTATTCACATGGCATGCTTTTTATTGTCCACGTCACTCCCCACAGGGGCGTGACACAAACTTTAAGAGTACATCTAGTTTATGGTTCGCTGAGAAATCGTGTGTCTTTGATTTTTCTGTTTTACGACATCTGGAAAGTATATACTTCCTTATGAGTCACCCTGTATGTTCAACACTCGACGATTCTGATGAGAAACCGAGATGGATGTATTAATTCAGTGTTTCTCAAACTGTGGGGTGCTCCTCCCTAGGAGGACGTGACGATTCTACGAGGGGGGTGCAGGCATATTGAAAAGTCAAAATCAAAAAAATTATTTTAAAAAGTTATTAATTTACTGAAAGTAAACAAACAAAATACATTCTGACATAATAAAAGATAAAATACACATTTACACTGATATATTATACTTATAAATGTATCAGGGCTACATAATGTATTTTATAATTAATTTAACAATACTAAGTTAAGAACAAGTTTAATAATTACCAGTGACCCCATAGGATTGTCATACATAAAAATTATATACAAAAGTTAACACTTATCTTTATAATTTGTAAGGTTTATAATTTATATATCCCTTAACTGCCGATTAAAAGTAGCATCATTCATTTCCCAATGCCAACCATTGCCAACCCAATGCCAACCTCGTAGGAGGATGTATGTGATGTATTGAAACTGGGGGGGGGCGTGAATAAAGAAGCACAAATATTCCGAAATAAGTAAATTATTCTTAAACATTTTCAAGATCCTTTTATTGTATTCCAAAGCCTTCGGAATAATTTTATGGATAGCAGGGCAGAGAAAAGATCGAACTTCGCGGAAAGACGTATATATACGTAAGGGAAAATTAACGCTTTGAGTGAGTTAGACGTTTATATACGCCGGTGGCATTTAAAAGGTTAAGGTAGTAGCGTAGTTTTAGCGTCGAATTATAGTATTATTGAATTCAATACATTGTTTTTATATGGGGGGGGTTTAAAATTATGATTGAATATTGAGTCGCGAATATTGAAATTTTGAGAAGCACAGCATTAATTGGATTAAATGGCGGGATTGGATGATTGAAGGGAATTCCTCGAAAAATCAAAAAACGCTAGTGTGAACGGTGATTCTATTAATCTTGTTCGTTGAGAGTTCGGTCTGTGTAATTCTTTCTATTTGTTTTTTGATGAAGCGTAGTATGGGAACTCAGAATTAAAAAATAAAATTACTGTTCCCTAATATAGATCCATATCTTTTGAAAATCACGAGATGAATCTAGAATAGATTTTAAGGGACTAAAACGAATGTAAGTCCATCGAAAAAACAAATCCTCTGTGCTACTTCCAACATTTGTAGAATTGTTAGAATAAATATGTTAAAGCTCAAAAGGGTTGCTATTGAGAAGATTTGATTAAGATTGTTGCCGCTTGATTTTTGTATGGTCTGTTTAATTGTATGTTACAAAATATAAAGCACATAAAGAATTCTGAATTGGTTCAAATTACAGGCACCAAATAAAAGTATTCCGTTCTCCACTTAACATGTGTTTCATCTTAATGTAATTGTTTAAATAATTGAGATATGAAAATGGCTTTTCTCGTGGCATTCTAGCATTTAAATCACATTTCTTCAGTTAGCGTTGAACAGTTCTTGTACTTACCTTTACATTGTACTGCGCTATTTCTTCTTGAATATTCCTAGTGATTTTTTTCTATCACGTAATCTTAGTCAATTCTATCATCAAATGATATAGTGAATATTTTTCTGCTTTAACAGTTCCTGTACTAACCTTTACATTGTATTGCGCTATTTCTTCTTGTATATTCCAAGTGATTTTCTTCTAACACGCAGTCTTAGTCAATTCTATCATCAAATGATATAGGGGTCATTTTTCTGCCTTGACTAATTTTGCCTTGTAGTGAGATTGAGCCTCCTTATATCAATTCAAAAATTTCTAAATACCACTTTTGGTTAAGCTTCCAGCAATTTCTCTCCAAATTTCTTCACACAATTGTAAACTTTATCACGTAATATCATTATTTTATTTTGCTCTTGGGTGACCAGTCAACTCTTTATTCTCTTTCTAGAATTTTTTTTCGTTTTACAAAATTATTAATGAAAAAACAGAATAAAAAACAATCAATTAATTAGCAATAATTTTATCACGCTGACATACATTCCTTCTTTAAGTTCCACAATAAATGATACATATCAAGAGTTAAATCTACAGGAATCTGAATGGTTCATTGTCAAAACAAAATACCTGATTGACTCACTAACTCTCAAGCTAAAATAAAGGAAATCTAGTTCATGTCAAACTGAACAAATTATGCTTCTGTTTCCTTATCAACTGGCTAAACGTTTTGATAGAACGCAGATAATGAAAAAAATATTGCATTGTATTTTTAACTGAATTTTCTTCCCAATGGTATAAAGTTTTCAGGAAATGTTCCAAATTATTTTACAGATATGACCCCCGAAATATCAAAAACTGATTTTTCAATAGTTTTCCACAGCCGATTGTGCTTTCATGTCAAGAAATATGAAAAAAGGGCAGTTTTAGAAGAAGCCAGCTTTATGAAGGGTTACAGAAGTTGATTGTAAGTGCTGATATAGAAGGTGTTTAAAGCTTCAATTGTTGTGTTTCAAGATTTGTTTTCAAGACATACGTGTTACTATGACTTCCAGAAAACGAATGGAAGATTCTCAGCGATGGCGTGCTTTGGGGCGCATTGAAGCAGGGCAGCATATCACAGATGTTGCTCTTTTCTTCGGCGTTAATCATTCTGTATTTTCACGCGTTTATGGAAACAATTTCAAACCACACAGGCAGTTGTTCAAAGGCCCGTAGGCGGTCACCCAAGGGTTACAACTCCCGCGGAAGATCGATATGTTACTATTGTAGCCAAGCGGAATAGAAGAACGACCTCCACACGGTGACATCTATGCTTACAGCGTCCATTGGTAAGGCTATATCTGCAGCTACTGTACGCCGAAGATTACATATGAATGGACTGTATGCCCGGATACCTCGAGTTTGTGTTCCTCTATCCATCCAATCAAGAGGGGCACGATTAAAGTGGTGCCGGGAACATGGAAAATGGACTGTGTCTGACTGGGGCAATGTCATGTTTACTGATGAGTAAAGATTTGCTCTGGAGCCAGATGACAAGCGTATAAGGATATGGCGTAAACAAGGAACACACAATCAGTCCCAAAACCTCACCAAGCATCACGTATTCCGAGGCGGAAGCATTATGGTGTGTAGAGGGATTTCATTAGGATACCGCACCGACCTGCACATCTTAAACGACTGTCCGGTATCGAGATGAAGTCCTAGAACCCTTTGTGAGATTGTACGCTGCAGAAGTTGGTATTACTTTTGTTTTAATGGACGATAACGCACGTCCCCATAGAACTGACATCGTCGATGACTACCTGGAGAGAGAAGGGATTGCGCGTGTGGCATGGCCAGCATATTCGCCCGACCTTAATCCCACTGAAAATCTTTGGGATGCTCTCGGCCGTGCAGTATCTTCACGTTTCTACCTCCAGCTACTCTTATTGAGCTGGAAACTGCTCTACAAGAATGGCGATTTCTTAATTCTGCGGTGGTTGACCACCTAATTGAAAGCATGGTCAGAAGGTGTAAACTTTAGATACAGATGAGGGGGATCACATACCCTATTAATGTCCTTTTTTCATTTTATGCTGTTTATTTTCACTTTATACATAATTCTGTTTAAGTCTACAGTATGACATTATCTGATAATTTACAAAAATTTAATATTTTTTTCATTTCTGTATATAATTATTGATTTTATTTTATGTCTAAATATATATGCTACTTTACTGCCAAATTTTGTGTCAATCAAAGCAGTATTTGTCGATTTTTTTGCATTTTACATCTTCGTGCTTAACTTTTGGAAGTGAGTGCATATACATACATATATGTCCTTAAATAAACATTAGTCATTTAGAAGAAATAAAAGAAAAATTTATCATAAGCAGCATAATATTTAAAGCACTCAAAAGAAGCAAAATTCTGCAAAAAAATTTAAATAAAAAAAAATGCAATAATCAATTTTTAAGGTGCCACACAAACATTTTAAACATATCATTTTGTACAAATGAATGTAATATTTGAAAGGACATACATATTATTTGCATAAGATAATAGTGTTCTTCTGCAGTTTCAATTTTTTTTGTTGTGTGACATTTATTTTACATCTGACATTTACATACGTAAAATAATTTTTTTGGTGATTTTGCAATGAGAATATTAAAGGATTAGGTAAATATTGAACTTGTACAGCTTTCATTAACTTAATTACAATTAGAACAAAAATTATTGCAACCATCTTCGATATATACCTTGAGTATTGCAATATACAACTTAGATACATTTTTTTTCTTTTTTTGTTGTGGGTTTCTTCCCCTCCCACTCCATCGAATATTCTTTAACTATTAATGTTAATAAAGAAATTTCTACTTCTGTTTGGTGTATCACTATTGTTAAAAGATTGTTTCAAAAAATTCTTCTAGGCTAAAAAAACAATACAATTTTACTAATGAAATTGCACTTTCAAAACACAATGTTCGATTTTTTTAAACATAAGGAACATAATTTGACGTCTAAGGCAAATAGCACATGAATGAATAATTGCAATGATAGTTTCGTTCACAAGTCTCATATTTTCATTTCATTAGGAATTGTTTTCTTATAAATTGTGTTACCAACAGAAGCTAATATTTCTAAATTTATATATTCTTATATTATTAAATTCTTATATTCATTTTAATTGGGGGAAATTCAACATGATTTATTATTCAATAGCTCATTTATTTATTCGTATTTTATTTTGTCGGTGCATTAATGAATCTTAAATATTAATGTCATTGTCATTTTAACAAACCAGGAGTCTACTTATTAAATTAGCTCTGAACACGCGCGAGAAAGCTTTTTTTATATTTAGAAAGCTGGATTGTTGATCTAAATTAAATGTACAATGAAATTTTTTTGTACAAATATTATATATAGAACTAAACATTGTTATTCATATAAATTATATTCTGTATAGACTATATTATTGATAATATTATAAATTAATATTTTCATTTAATTACATGGTATTAAAATATACTCATTTTTTCGGTCAATGAGTTCTTAAGTATGTTTCTATTCATAAAAAATTGCACTTCGTTTCCTGTTAAGGTCATTTATTATATTCTGTTGAATAATTTTGAGCATACTTTAATTTTTAAATTGGAGGAAAGGAAAAAAGTGAGCATCTTGCCGCAATACATATTAATCAGTGTATATACAGTGAAAAAGGAATAATGCGAAAACGCTTAAGATAAACTATTGGTTAACACGAAATAACACAACGGTCCCGACAGACTACTTTGCATTTGCCGTATTTTTCAATTCCTAATATTAGTTCACACTCTCCCCATGTATATATCTTGTTCAAATTTTCAATTGTTAATGAAACACTTTTTATTCATCGACTCAAATTAACCTCAAAGTAAATTTTTATTGCTTTTAATGTATTGTTATTGCAGAAGGTGAGCGCGATGAAAATTGATTGAAAATTAAATCACAAACACTGATGTACAGTTATAATTATGACATTTTGGAGTTTGTTCAAAGCTCAAAAAGTACTTTGATGCAGATTTCGACGGTGAAAATGAAATAGATAATGAATCTATTGTTCTCACGTCATCCGAAATGAGGATCATGAAAAGTATGCACATTTATTTAGACGCACATACCAAAAGGGAAAGGAATAACAAAATGGATGGTATCAACAATTTGTGGACAATTTGATGCTAAAAATGACAATTCAAAAAATAAATACATAGATAAATAAATAAAAAATAAAAACAGATTTTCAAAAAACTCAATAAAAGTTTTTTTTTCAAAAAAATTGAAAATTTCGTATTACATTTCGTTAAGTTCTTGTAAATATTTTTGTTCCATTGATTTTTCTTAAATGCATGCATATATGCACATTTATGTAAATAAAGTGTACTCTTATAAACTTAATTTTGCTTAATATTTTTTTTTTTTTTGCAATATCCCTTAACCCGCGGTCACTCGCGCCTGTTTTTGCTACCGTCGTTACTCGCGGGGTGTAGAGAACACCCCAAACTTTTAACACGTGCATTTAATTATGAAAAAAAAATTAAGTCATTATGATGCATATTTATAAAGTACAAGGTGTTTTTTGTATCATACAAATAAAATTATTAAATTTATTGCATATAAATGAGACTAACATTAATTTAAACTAAACATACAAAATTTTCATTTTCAAACACATAATTTTATTTTTTTTCATAAACCAGTATATATAAAAAACGTATATACCAGTAATAAATATACTTTATAATTAATGAGATAATGATAGTAGAAAGTAGAAAAATAATATTTTAATCATTTTCCAAACATTCAGAGCAGACTGTATACAAATGCTCAACTTCTCGCGGGAGTTCTCAGACCCCCAGATAAACTTTTGAAGGTCATTACATTCCAATCATTCGAGAAAGAGGGATTGTATCAGGCCTGAAGATTCAATGACCTAAAATGTGCAGCTACAGAAAAAATCGTGGTTCTGCACATTCTTTTTAGAATCCTGGGAGGATTTTCTTGTTGCTGGGGTGTACAGAACACCCCGCGCGAGTGATCGCGGGTTAACACGAAATTGTTTTAACACGAAGAAATATGTCATTCCTCTCATTTTCGGGTAAAATGGTTTCCACTGTAGTTTCACAATTTATCGCGCATGTAAAACTTCTTGCAAATTTAATCTTGCTTGCAGAAATATCTGTATAAGAATATTTCTAATTATCATACTCAGAAAATAAATTTGAATGTTTAATACGTTTTCACTTTTTTTCTTCTACTACATCTAATGAGTGTACTTTATACATAGTTCCTATTGAGTTACAACCCAGAGATCTGCTAAAATACATCTGGGCCAGTTGTAATGGGACGAATGATGTGTTTGGCATTTTGCGATAGAAACTCTGAGGGTATTGACAAAATCTGACATTATAGAATTGATAATTGAAGAGTTCTCAAACATGTCTGCTCCAAATCTGTTAACACGGCTGGCATTATGTCAACCCCAGATGGGATGTTTCGAAACCAGTAGCTAAAATAATTGTTTCAGCTATACAGAATTAACAAGGTAATTTAAAACTACTTGTGTGACTAAGATTATTTCACTACTAAAGTTTGGAATATATAAGAACAGAAATTTTACACACGCTTACTCTCTTTTTACGCTTACACGGATTCTCTTATTATTTAAATGCAATGGTCAAAGGAAAATCTAAAAAGAGGGCAACCCTCATAAATTCTTAAATTTTAGTCTCGGGAAAAAAATCTGTAATTATGTTAATGGCTCTCAGAAAACTTAATTAAAATTCAACAGGATAATTTTAATTTATGTAGCACAGTGAAGCAACATGGGAGTTATTGGAGATGGACCTTGTCCTTTTTGGACTAAAGTCAAGTGACGAGGATGACACTTGAACAGATACCCTCTCTCTAAACTTTCACTCCACACCAACAAGAGGATTTTAAGCCTTGTTACAGATTTAATGTGCATCAGCCCCACTACAAAGTAGATCTTCAGTGACACTAGAGTCAATAACCTCAGAAACAAGATTGGTCACTATAGTTGAATGGATCTATTCTCAGATTAACATAATTTTTACTTTAACATAATTAACACAATTTTCGAACAGACTGACGTTGTAACCCACCATGCTCTACAAAGCGTCGACATCTCGCTTTGGTCAGCTATATCACTATATATATTTTTCCAATCGAGCAGGAATAGTGCATTATTGCTTGGGAAATCCAGCGTGATGCAAAACCAGCATTAACCAAACCTGGATCGATCACACACACACACAAATGCAATAAGTATGCAACTCCATCCCACAAACTGACATCAATATGACAAAATACATACAACTTAACAAGCTTGCAATCGAACTTCTGGTGGTTGCACCGGTTATTAATGTACCACCTTTAGATATTTGAAATATCTCTGTGATCCTGAAATGTGTTACTTAGACAAATGTATTGATGAAATTTAATTACTTTACAAGAATTTTTTTTCTTTTTAAGGGGATTTTTTTCTCCTCGATGAATATTTTCTTTACATGAAATATGCATGGTCTCTCCCAAAAATTCTCGGGATTGATTTTTTGTAGTTGGCACCATTTCCTGGTGAATTGGAGGTTCGGGTGGAGAAGTTGATGGATGAGCTAAGCTTCGAAACGAGACCAGTGTCAGTCGTTTGTGGGCCATTGTGGAGGTGGGGTCACATTCTGGTCAAAGGTATCTAATGCAATGCATAATAATGGACTAAATTTTGGAACAGAGTTATGAAATCGAGTATTTTGTGTGAAACTTTGTAAAAATGAGGTGGAGACGTTGCTTCAGAAAACTGACGGTGACAGGTGATAAGAAAATTTTAATATGGTACAAGAGGTTCCGTAAAGGTCGAGAGTCCGTCAACAACTGCTTGGGAAGCCCGAGGACGTCACAAGCGGACAATACGGTGCAAGAGGTGTGTCAAAACTTGGACGAAAACAAACGATTAAGTATTCAGATGAGTGCAGAGGAGTGCAAAATATCCCAAACAATCGTTCACAGCATTTTAACGGGGGTATGAAATTCCAAATTAGGAAAGTCTGCGTGAAAATGATGTCAAAACATGGAAATTGTTAAAGCAGTGTTTCTCAAAGATTCAATATTCGCGACCCAATTTTCAATTATAATTTTCATCGCTCCCCCCTCATACAATAACAATGTATTTAATTCAATAATAATATACTTTCATGCTAAAACCCATCCGACTTTAACCTCTGAAGTGCCAATGGCGTATATAAACGTATCGCACAAAAAAAGCGCTAACTTTTCCGGACGTATATAAACGTCTTTCCGAAGTACGATCTTCTCTGTGCACTGCTATCCATAAAGTTATTCCGAAGGCTTTGGAATGCAATAAAAGGACCTGACAATGGAAATGGATTGATAATGTTTGCAAAGAATTTACTTAATTTAGATTATTTGCTTCTTTATCTCCCCCCAATAGATCACATACATGCATCTACGAGAAAAACGGTTGCCATTGAGAAGTGAATCGCGTAACTTTTAATCGACAGTTTTAAAGGATTAATTATAAACCGTACAAATTATCAAGTACTAAATTTTGTATATAA
>BMAV01000759.1:386543-408503 GCA_019973955.1 Trichonephila inaurata madagascariensis
GCAATGAGAAGGCAATTTTCCTTAACAATTTGGAGTTTTATTGATTCCAATCTTAAAAGCGTTTATTAATACCTCCCACTCAATAAATGTTCAACTTAAATAAAAAAAAACGACTAAAAAGGATCAACATTTTTAACTTAATCTTAGACAACTTTTTATAACAAAGCGGAGATTGAAATACTGCTAGCAGTGCTAACATTTTGTAAATTACATCTTACTTGAATGAAAAATTCAAATTTACACTGCTGGCCACACAGAATGCAACACCCTGAAGGAAGCATGTAATGCAAGTGAAATTTACATTAGGCGTTTTGGTGGCGATAAAACATACAATTCATTAGCATTATAAGGCAGACGCACAACACGGGCGACTGTACCGCGACCCAGAAGCTACATAAGGGGAGAGAAGATTGACAATTTGGAGTACAGTAGTTTCGTGCGTAAACTCTTTATCTATGCCTTGTAGAAGACATTGAGCGTCTTTCGACTAAGCTTCTGAATTCGACCGAGGAAATACAGTAGCTTATAGGGATTACGGATTATTCTTCAGAGAAATCGACCAACGTGTTGGACGAAATGAAGCAACTGTGATGTTGATCTATCGTAGCTGGATGCAGGAGGAAAGACGAACCGATGGGGCCACTCACACCCAACTCATTGCCCCACTTCTCGTGATGAAAGACGGATTGTCTGTATGGCAGTGATGGATCACGTAGTCGCATCACGAACCATAACAATTCGGTGTCTCTCATACCATTCTCATACCATTCGACGCCTTTTGCAGCAGAGTCGAATCTCCGAAAGACATCCATTGCTTCATTTACCCTTTACTGGAAACCACAGGCGTCTGAGACGCGAATGGTGCCATTAACGGTGGACATTGATAACGAAATGGAACGACATTGTCTTTACTGACGAATCCCACTTCTGTCTGAAACATAACGATGGTGGGATTCGGGTTTGGAGACACAGTGGGGAGAGGCTGCTGAAATGTTGCGTTATACTTTGCCACACTGGTCCTGAACCTGGTATCATGGTTTGGGGGGATATTCGATTTCACTACCACACCCCTCTAGTACGCTTTGCCGGTACGCTGAACAGCCAGCGCTGTATCTCTGAGGTGTTGGAGCCCGTGATTCTATGACGGGCTCACAAGTCTTTTCTTTAACATGTCCTCTGAGTTCTTTTGGGGCCAAGATTAATGGCAATTTCGGGGAATGTTATGTGATTCTATGTCAAGGCGTGTGGCAGTGGTTATAGGCATCAATGGCGGCTATACTAACTACTGATTTTGTGATCATCCACACGTCACAACAGGCTGTAATTTTAATCGTCTGATTTTTGTAAAACATGTTATATGCACAATAAACTACGCTGTGATATCTCTGATCCTTCTTTGTGTTGCATTTTGTGTGGCCAGCAGTGTATATATTTAAGGCGTTTGAAAACTTTTTGATTAAACTGAAAACTTGTGTGTGTGAATAGTGTTACCAAATATTGTACTTGAAATTTTAACTAAATTTTCAAGTACAATCAGAAATGCTAGTCTAATGTCAGTTTCAAATTATGCTGTGATATCTCTGGTTTTTCTTGGTGTTGCATTTAGTGTAGCCACAGCGGTTTATTTTGACATTTGAAACTCGTTATGAAGGCATGTAAAATGTAACGATTTTTTTTCTGAAGCATTTTTTACGTAACTCTCTCATTTGTTTTTTTCTGGTTACTAAAATAGTTTTGAGAATTAATTTTAAGAGGGCACACAAAATCGCCACCCTGCAACCCCATTTCCTTTTATAAAGAATTATTATTAATATCATTCACTGTGGTAAGAAATATTATTAATAAGAGAAGAAAGAGTTATTATACAGAAAAAATATTCAATTCAATGCTACTAAAATAATCTTTTACATGAACATATCCGTATATTTTCACATTTAGACGTGATGGATTGAAAACGTAGAACATCATCATTCAAAAATTACTCCAATGCCGAAAGATTGTAGTTCTTGAACAAAAAGCGTTTAAACTTCGAATATTCATGTAATTATCATAAATAAAAACATTCCTTTATTAATAGTCTTTTTTTTTTAAAAATTTATTATTTAAATTTTTAAAAAAAAAAAAAAAAATTCTAAATATGAACTATTTAAGTGCAGTATTATTATTTTTTTTTAAAAAAAGCAATGCACAAAAATATTAAAATATGTTAAATATACTCAAAAATTGCTGCACAAGGGAATCACACACAGTAGGCCCTGTGTTACATACATATATATCAATGCGAAAATTCTAAACCCAGAAACCCAGCATCACTTACGTCAGCATTTCTCAAATTGTGGGGCGCGCCTCCCTAGATAGACGTGATAACCCTACGAGAGGGGGGCGCAAGCATATTAAAAAGTCAAAAATAAAAGAATATTTAAAAAATTATTAATTTACTAAAACTAAATAAACACAATCCATTCTGACTTTAAAAAAATAAAATACACAACTACACGGATACAATACACTTATAAATATATCAGTACTTCGCCATGTATTTTACAATTAATTTAACAATACCAAGTTAAGAACAAATTTAATAATGACCAGTGACCCTACGGGTTTGTCATATATAAATTTATACACAACAATTTACAATTATCTTGATAATTTGTACGGTTTATAATTAATCCCTAAATGCTGTTTAAAAATACGGGATTCACTTCCCAATGAAACCGTTTAACACGTAGGCGAGCGTATGTGGTGTATTCGGGGGAGAATAGAAAAGGAGAGAATAAATAAGCAAATGCTCTGAAATAAGTAAATCCTTCCCAAACACTATAAAGGTAATTTTATTGCATTCCAAAGCCTTCGTAATAATTTTATAGATAGCAGTGCACAGAAAAGATTGTACTTTGGAAAAACGTATATATACGTTCGGGGGGCAATTAAAGATTTATCTGAGCTAGACTTTTATAAACGCTTGTGGTACTTAAGAGGTTAAAGTCGTATTGTAGGTCGCATGTAGTATTTATGAATTTAATACATTGGTATTGTATGGAGGGGCGACGATGAAAATTACGATTAAATATTGGGCTTCAAATATTAAATGTTTGAAAAGCACTCAAAAAGTACCAAATTCAAACTCAATACCCAATCGTTATTGCTACCATGTTTCCCTTCCCTCGTTGTTTGTTTGAATTGATTCTTTAGATATATACTGTATCTATAACCGTCATACTGTGGTAGGGGACATTTTAGCACTTGCTTTTCTCAAAGAATTAACAGTACGAAAGAATTTAAAGATTTTTATATAATTACAAGCGAAAAAAAAAATCTGTTATCCCTCACTGTACTTTAAGCCACAAATTTCTGTTATGACTAAAAAATCGCCATTATTTCATATATAAACTCCTATTGCTGATTTTTTTTATTAACCATTTTTTCAAGACGGAAATAGAAAATCTTAAGTTTGTAACTCCCTGTTCAAACTTCAACGCCTTTGAGCCACGGTGGATTTAATGCACGGTCCCTTCTATACGACATATTTTCAGTGGCAACCATGACCACTAACCCACCGTGGGCACTTAAAATACCTTATACCACCTTCTTTAATTCTACAAAACGTTATTGAATGATGGAAATGTTGATCAATTCAAGGTATTTTCTAATATTTTATTGTAGAAATATACAGATAACTAGATGATTAGATTATTTTTTATAGAAGAAATCATAGATTTTGTTTAAATACAGTCTCACTTATTCTGCACTTCAGTATTATTTTGCGTTGCTTTACTATTAAGTGTCTCAATCGGAACATCAGCAGATTGGCATCTGTAAATTAGCATTTTGATTCCATATTATTCTAACCGGACAATATTCTCTAAAACGACAGGAACAAACTTCATTATACCTCACCATGGTCAAATTATTTATCTGAGAACTTTGTGTGTGTGTGTGAAGGTTAATTCTATTTCATTCATTACATTCCCTACTATTATACTGAATAAAGTTTTCATATAATACAGAATTTCTAGTCAATTTGGGAATATGATAACATTGTTGCAAAATTGCTTGATGTTAAGCAGATAACAACGCCAAATGTTTGAGTTATAACAGATCTATTAATGGACAAGGGCGGACAAATGACTACACGAAGACAAGTAGACATATATGTATGAACACATATTATAGAAAATTATTTACATTGGTACAAAAAGCACTCTTAATAAGTCAGCTTAACAGTTCCTGTAACAAGATAGATAAAATTTATCTGTCAATTAGTCCACAACTTTCAATATTATATTTTTATCTCCAAGGTATCTTGTATAACCTCATAGAGATTTCCAAAAGGGTCGAACCCATAAACTTCTCGAGGGTTCCTTGGTGATATATTTTTTTTTGCCAAATCGGTCGAAAATGGGCTATAATGTCGCTAATCTAGAAAATCTTCCATAATATTTCAAGTTAATGCTGAAAAGTGAGTTTTCTTTGTAAAACAATTTTCCCATATGCAGTGCATTACTGCAGGGAAAATATGCGTGGTGTGTTTCAATACTTTATTACGAGCATGCGCACATTTCAAAAATTAGTTTACATTCCACCTTTAATCGATTATAGGTTGAGTATAAGCCCATATGTGTAGAAAAGTGGATTAACAAATTAAATTTCAAATAATTTTGTTTTTATGCTTTCTTATAACTATAAGCATCGTTATTCTCAGTTACTTTTCAAATTTCATCCTTAAACTACTCATAAATAATCTCTCTCTCTCTCTAAATATATATATATAGAGAAAGAGAGATTTCTTATTATTTATAAATTCCCTTACAAAAATAAATGTGATTAAAATTGTCCAAAGATTGAGTTTTAATGTAATTATTTATGTTTTGCATTTTAAATTAAATTACAGAAATTTAATTAATTTAATTAATTAACTTAATTTACAGAAATTAATTAATTTAATTTACAGAAATTAAATGTTTAGTAAAATCAAAACACTTCCTCACTTTAAGAATAAGCTAAACGTGTTGAATGTCTGTACATCAAAGAACACTTCTAATACACTGGAAAGTCAAACCTTCTGCTTCAGAGGGTCTCATATATATTCTCCACAGTTCGGAAAATGGGAAAACATACTAATGGAGTGTCCTCAAAGTAGCGAGTAGTTTAAACGAGTTAGCAACTACACTTAGTTGACACGGAATACTCCCGTTACCTTAGGGGTGATCTAGTTGAAAAGTTATGGAGTTGAATGGATTTAAAACATTCTTGTAATGCTACAATGTACATTAAGGCACCATGTTAAATGAAATAGTCATTTAAAATCTAACCGTTTCTAGATATTAAACTGTATAACCAAAACTTGGGATTAGTTAGATATAAGTTATATTTCAAAAACATTTCAAATTTTGGAATAATTTATATTCTATCATAAATTTCAAAGAAAGGTATTATTTCTAGAAAAAAAATATATTTTCAATTTATCATACATATTTCCATTACTTAACTGTAAATAATTTTTGACCCTTTAAGATTTATTGTTAAACATTATAAAAAGATTGGTTTAGCTTTCACATAAACCAATGCATTAAACCTTAAGCTATAGCACGTTTAAACAAAGTATTAAGACATTAAAAATTGAGTTCTTATTGCTTTTAAAGTTAAGTTTACAAAAAAAAATAAATAAATAAATAATAAATAAATAAATAAATAAAATAAAATTGCCGAGTAAAATAAAGGAATAGAAAAATATGTTTTGAAAAAGACCTGACATTTTCTGTAATTTATGTGACATTATTGCACAATATTTTAAAGATACTGTGACTTAAGATCTAATTAGAAAAACAAATATGGCTGATAAACATATTTTGGTAACAATAAAAAATTCAATTATAAAACAGTTGCAATTGAGAGATTAGATGTAAATTGCTTTGTTGTTTCATCTCGTACTAAATTCACAAATAAATATTTTATAATGGATAATATAGGGAAAACAAGCAAAATATTTTATCAATTCGGAAAGCTGAATTCAAGAAAAAATTAGACTCCGTATAATATAACACTTCCCCAAATTAAATTCTGCTCAGAAGTTGGAATAATGTTTCTTTATAAGGAAGACAAACGAATTAAATATTTTTTTCTTATATTTCTAATTGGGCTGTGGATTGGTGTTATACCATTGCAGACCTAGTACATTTCCAGAGAGCTGGCATCTCTTTTTTAGTGTGGCACCAAATAAATGGAATACCAATGGGGCAGGTAATTCTGAAGCCATTTCCTACTGGGGGCACCTGCATTCTGATGATACGAAATTGAACTTCGGAGTTTAACTTTGCCTAAAGCGCTCAAGCCAAACAGTCACACGACGAATCTTTTATATGCCACATAATCATGTGACGAGGATGCTGCAGACTTTTGGCAACACGAAAATCCACAGACTTTAGCAGGTGTGAGTGAGTGAATATTAACGTCGCAGTGTTCAACTACACGAGGTCTTTTGGCGACGGACCACGTAATTTTGAACCATGGTCAAGTGACGTGGACGACCCCCTCCCCCCGACTTTAGCCGGAGTTAAATACGCAACCTTAGGCGCACAAGACTAGTGATAATACAATTACGCTGAATTAAATGTAAATTTGGCAATCTGCCCTTATGAAACATTAAAAAAAAATATTATTATTGGGACCGATTAATACAGTTTAATGTTTAGAATTACCGTAGGTGACAAAAACTAGTCACTTTCTTACTTTTAATGGATCTAGATATTTCAGAATTTAAATTTTAATGAATATAACAGAGGAACATATATTTAGCATTCATCGCAATAATGAATTTTCGAAGAAAAATAATTAAAATAATTGGTTTCACTCGAAGAATGTCCCCTGGGGCGTCAATTTTCCCATCTTAATTTCTTAGTAATTTAACGCCATGAATTAAAAATCATGAACGTATGAAATAGCGCTAGAGACAGAAATACATTGTTTTTAGGTAGAGATATTTTTATGTATTGTTAATTAAAAAATTTTGGGGTTAATTGCATGAATATTTAATTATAACAAGTTATATCCAATTGTTACCATAAATTGAAATTAAAAATTAATTATGATTTAAATTAACTATTGCTCATTGTGTGTTTCATTAGCTCATTTCCCCTCCATAGTTTTATTCCTTTTGCAATATTAATTTATTTGTGTTTTAAAATAAAAAAATGAATCTCCTAGTTTAACAAATTGAAATTATCTCTAGATTTTTTTCTATCTAACACAAAGTACCGTTTAAAATTATATAAGTGGTCATTTAATTAAATTCATTAAAGTAATTATTCAAATGAATTTCAAAACATAATATTTAGTTTCCATTAATTTGACAAATAAATTACCGTCGAGAAAATTAAGAAAATATTAATTTGTGATTGCATAAATAATAGTTTGGATCTTTATTTTGTTAATCGTGTTTTTCTTGAATAAGGCGCAAAATATAAAATTATATACAAATCTCTTAAATAAATACATAAGAAAATTTAGATATGTAAACCTTTTTTTCAATTGAAGGGGGAATCTCATTTCAGATGCATTGTGAAATAAGGATTAAAAATATCAAGTTGTATTCTTATAAGTTCAGGTGCATATTATTTTACTGCAGCTTGTGTTTTTATATGTGAGGTACATTAATAAATTTTGTTTTTAAGATTCGTAATAAGTTTTGAATAAAAAAATATATATCTGTGTGTGTGTGTACGAAATGGGGATAATTCAATTCATATAAGAGATTTAATTGATTTATTAACCTCCCAAAATCCAAAGCATAAAGATTAGTTGCATGGTACAACAAAAGTAAAATCAATTTCTTATGCATTTAAATAGCTGTATATAATATCCTTATTGTTAGCATTTTTTTCATGAAAGTTATTATCCTAGTTTTTTCTATAGATTATTTTCTTTAATATCCATCTTCATGTGTGAGAGAAAACTTACTAATCTCTACTCACACTTTGATTTTATTTTACTGTTAGGTCTTTCATCCACGTGTGACAGATATAGATTGTTTTTCAACATGGCTCTGTTTTTTCAACTATGCAGAAAATTTCTGCTGTACGAAGTTGGGAATATAAAGCATTGCTTATCCCTAATTTCGCTGACCTAATTCAGAGTGACAGCTTTAAAAATCATAAACGTCTCCATTTTAGTCCAAAGACTCCTTTGGTATCTTCAATTGTTATGTTTCTTGGAATCCAATTTCTTACTTTTTTGACCTTGTAGCTAATGCAACTTTCTCACTTATTATTATATTTTACTATATATATATATATATATCTAAGTTAATTGGTTGGTTTTATGGAAGATAGGGCTATTTGGACAGAATGTAATTTTTATTTAGATTAAGAAAAATGAAGTTCTACGCACTGGATAAACTTTTCAATAACAAACAATGTAAAAAAGCGGGCATCCAATGTTATAAAGAAGAATCAAAAATAAAGATCCCTAATGTGTCACCCGTATTAATGAAATAGAGTAAAATCCATGTAACAAAGGAAGTTTCGCTCGGGTACCTTGAGGTTTGAAATATGACACCAGCCTAAATAAATCATTTCTCTGAGGGCCTAAATATATAAAAGTTCAACGCACTTGAATGAGTTTCTTTAACGTCACACTCTAAGATAACACGAGGAATATTGGGAATGGACCTCGTAGTTTTGAACCACTGTCCACTCAGGAGGATGACTTACTGTCTTAACTTGCACATCAAGCCAAGGGAAGGATTTTGAGCCACGACAGATTAAACATGCATCAGGCCCTCTACAAGGTTGTTTTGAATGACAGTACGATAATGATAATTAAAAAAAAATTAATTACCACTTAATGTTGTGATTCTGTCATATGTATATGCATTTCTAACTATTTAATAGAAAGTAGCTAAAATAAAATTTTCTTGTTGATCTAAGTAGGAAGTGACTTAATTTTTTTTTTATATTACTTGTTGTAATAATAAAAATTCAAATTCTGCATTAATGCAGCTCAGGAACTTTTAGTGATGGGTCATTTTAAATCACGATACAGTGACAAAAAACACGTGAACATTTCGTAGCTTTTACACTGAACTTGAAAAAAATTCGAGGTCATTTAAAGTGTGGCAACTTCCATCATTTCTAATAATGAGTTTTTTAAAAGAACTAATCTTCAAGTGTTAGCAAGTTTTAAAAAGAAACTACACTTCAAGACAGGATTTTCAGCTATGTCATTGCTGTTGTCCTGTCCTTCCATAGGGGAAGGAAAGAAAGTTGCTAGGGCCTGAGACAAGTTGAACTTCTCGTTTCCACTCCGATTTCTCGGCTACGTGGTCCAAATGTGAACCACTGAGGCTATGCGGTCCTAGCACTTTTTAGCGTCAATGGTTCATATTATCATATGTCATTATGTAACAAAAATATGGGCTGCTCACTTGTTAAGCAGTGAAGATCTTTGCGAGTGAGTGAATAAGTAGATGAGAGTTATATTTGTGAGAAACTTCTTCCCGAAGTTTTTCTCTCTCAATGTCAACCCAAGGGTGTGGGGGAAATGAAAGCAGAACCAGAGAATCCCATTATCACAATTATTTATTTAGTCAAACAAACTAACAAACAACAATTTATTCACGAAGTGTAGGGCAAATGAGTAGCAAGGAGAAAGAAAGGATTATTACGGAAATATTTGCAATCAACTTATTTAACTCAAAGCGCAATCTATCGTTGATTCCTAACCTCAAATCTACTAATTCAACTCAGTGGCAAAACAACACTCTTAATCTTTACATGCGAAAGTAAATCTTATTCAATCTTACCAACGTAGCGAATATAGCTGCTTCCTACCTCATTCTCTGTAATTACAAAACTCTGACTTTATATAGTTGAACTAATCTAAATATTATGGTTTCTTCTTGAGAGGGATGGCTGTGAATTAAACACGAATGCTAGCCCAAGGATTCCCCCAGAGGATTAGTGTGAGGACGCGTATAGATTCGACACATATTAACGTCATACTGTTAAGCTGCATGAGGGCTATTGGTGACGGACCTCGTGAATTTGAATCACGTTCAAGTGACGAGGATGTCACTTGAGCTGGCACCTTCTCTCCTAACTTCCACTACACACTAAGGGGAGCCTCGACATATTTAACGTGCATCGACACTCTCTGCGTGGCGAGTCTTAAAGGGTACCAGGCTCAAAAACACGCCAACCGCGAGTCCGTTACCTTAACCAATAGGCTACCACAACTAAGATCGTTGCGAAGAACAAGTTGGAAAAGATAAGGTTTTAACTCTCCTCTGCAGAAAACAAATAATTTTGTTCTAGTGATTTACGTTTATAAGCTTAGACTGCATAATATTCAAAAAGCAATCAAGAGAGAAATGAAATCGTTGTATGATTTTTTTCACCCGAATCGCTTCTTTTAAAGCTATCTTCGCGTAATTTTAAATAATAGGTTTATCAATGGTTTGATATGTGTTCTAACAATATAAGTAATGTGATCCGAAATTATCCTCTAAGACTTCATTTTATTTTAAGCAAGAGTATATTTTATGTCATTTCTCATTTTTATAACACAGCAATCTGGTATAAATGAATTCCATATATGGTCTCCAATACTGTAAAATGCGTTTTCAATTAATGTGTTAAAGTGAAAACTTTACTTTCAGAATATTTTGAAATTTAAAGAACACTACAAGAATGTGTGTGTGTGTGATGTTTGACTTAAAACCTTACAATTTTCGTATGATTCGAGAAAGTGTTGTGTCTGAAAACGTATTTTTTCTTTATTTAAAGCTCTTTTGAATTTGGTGATAGCTTAAGCTTACCTTAAAGGACTATTCAAGCAATTAAAATAAACAGAAGTGATCGAAGACAATATTTTTTACCAGAAGATTGAAGAATCTTTCCCAAAAATCAATCAGGTATAGTACGTCTTGGTTTCCGGACAGACATAAAAATTCTAGAATGACATTGAATTTCAGTGGCTGAATTAATGTCACATTAATTCTTTAGAACTGCGTAACTTTATGACAGTTTTCGTACTCAAAGTCTTAGTAAAATTAGAAACTCCTTTTAACGAAGATTAAATGTCTTCTTCAATTTAAAAACACATTAGTAAATATAGTTGACACAGCTTCTCAGAATACATTAGAGCACTTTAAAAGCATTTTTTCCAATGTCTAATAATTTTACCGAACGCAATTGTATATATAATCAGTTTAAACATTGGTACACCATTTTATCGATGTCATTATATAACCCACTATATTTTTATTAATTTTGTGACTTAAAAAGAAAAATCCTAAGCCTAAGCGATAGCAGCCTAGATCATTTACGTAGCATTAAATGATTGAGTAGAAATGGAGACTTTAAGCTTGAAGACAGTTGTGAGATATTAGATGTTTATTTGGTCGATATGTTTACACGACTTCGAGTGAGAGATTGTTTTACAAAATCACATCATAATAGCAACACGAAGGCCATTGTCAAATGACCTAATTTTGAACCTCGGTCAAGTGACGAGAATGACACCTGAGCAGACACCTCTATCCAAACTGCATACCACGCCAACGGGAAGACTTTCAGCCTTTACTGATGTATCTCGGAACGGCACTTCTACGCAGTGGGGCTTCACATACATCATAAACACTAGGCTACTGTGGCTACGGCTTACGTGGAATATGAGAAACAATAGCTGGTATCAAAAGGGAGGTGGTAGCATAAAGGTCAAGGTAACAGAATCGTGGCTGGTTTGTCATGAGTTCGAGCCCAGTGCCAATGAAGACCCGCCCTATAGGGGAGTGTGAAGCCTGTTAATTCTATCGAGAGCTCAAACGTCCTCCCGTTGGTGTGGTATGGTAGTTAAGAGAGCGGGGTGCCAGCTCAGGTGTCGTCCTTGTCACTTCACCGTGGTTTAAAATTACGAGGCCCGTAGCCAAACGCCTTCGTGAAGCTGAACAGTGCGACGTTAATATTCACTCACTCAGCTAGTATCCTATATTGGTGTGCACATTAAATCTCTAAACCACATACTTTTGTTTTAATTTTGGTCCAGATATCATTATCTAAATGATTCATTTTATAAGAGCAATATAATATAGTTACTAGAGACAGATCCATGTGATTATGACATCACATAAGTCCATTGTCCATCTCATTAATTTAATGAAACGTAAGTGCAAAGTCCTGAAAAGTCGGGTAATTATTTTAGAAAATTGATTTAAGAAATCAATATACTCAAAAATCTATAGTCTTGATTTGGTCACTTTTAAGTTTGAAACCAGTTGTCTGACTCTTAGGTATATAAATATGACCCCAGTATCCTAGTGGTCATGGCCTCAAACTCTTGGCCAGCGTAATCAAATCGTGGGTTCGAGAACTGTTGACACTTAAGAGCCGCCATGTTGTGCGGCTGATACACGTTTAAACTATCGAGTATTCACTAAACCATTGAATAGGTGTGGAAATGAGGAGAGTAGGGTACCAGCTGTGGCATCTACCTTGTGAGTTACTCGTGGATCAGAATGACGAGGTTCATAGCATGACAGTAGCGCACACAGAAATTTTTCATGGGGGGTAATCCTTTTGATTTTGTCGATTTTCGGGAACAAAGCACAGTAAAAATCTAATTGAATAAATAATTAGCATTAATTAATTAAATTAATCATTACTAACAAATAATTAAATTTTACGCACTACTATATACATAGAATTATAATCAATCGTGAAAAAAATCAAGGGCTTTGGGGGGTCCGTACCCCCAGGCCTCCCCTCCTTGTGCGCCACTGTAGCATGATATTAATAAACACTTCCACACTTGGTAAAAAAAAAAATATTTAGCGGGTAAGAATGTTTGCAGGTATCTAAAATTTATTAGACTATTTTCATTACAATTACATTATAATAATTTGAGAAATAATAACAGATAGCGAAATAATATTTAATAATAATACGTTTCAAATTTTAAAATCTACGTACAGATCGTGGTCCTCGATTCTAAAGGAACTACACATAAAACTAGTTCGAATCCTCAAATAAAGTTCTGAATAATAGCCTCAGAATGAGGATTTGGTCTGTGAATGTATTTTATAAATCATATTATATATACACATAAGATTTCATTTTATTCAATATAGATAAGCAACGAGTATATTAGACCAATTTCAAAAAAAATGTCATACATGGGGACATTTCGGAGTAAAGATAAATTTATCTTAATTTAATTTATCTTCATAGGTAATTTTTAAGAAAAGTTTACCTTAAAAAGTACATTATAAGTTATTTTTACAAACCAAAAATTTCTTCAAGAAATTTAGTGATGAACAGCGAGTGTTTATAAACACCGCATTTTAAACTAACCTTGAAATTTTGAAACACGGTCAAGTGACAAAGATGACACCTGGGTTATCACTCCCTTCGAACTTCCACGCCACGCCTATGACAGGAATTTGAGCCTGGACAAATTTAACTCGCAATTGACCCTCTATACGGCGAATCATCGATAGTAATTGAGCTTTGACTCAAGATGCAACAGTCAAGAGTGCGTGACCATGATCACTGGCCCCACAGCTCTAACATTAGCTTACGATTACATGGGCGTTGTGTTTTGGACATCTGGACTGTAAGACAGTCCTCAATCCCATATCATGATAAGTCTATGATGGGGAGCTTGACGAATGTGGGGTTTTCCTTTCTGCTTAGTGGCATGACGGCGATTGGTTGGGCGATGGAATCCGGGAGTCGTGGCTTCAGTACTTCATCTGGGTTGAAAGTTGAGTGATAATTTTGACTTGGGTGAGAGCTTAGAGAATGCTCTCTGATTGGGTGCTGGGTACAGTGATAAGTGACTCCGATTGGCTGCCCTGGGGGCTGAGATACAGTTCATGGGGAGGCGCTTGTCCATTGGGAAGAAGGAGAGAAAAAATATTGACTAAAAATTATGAAAGTTAAATAATAGCAGTCTGAGATGCAATAAAAATTATTGCATTAGAAAAGATATTAAGGAGGGTTGTAAGAGTCAAGAAGTATTCTTCTTGGCCTTTTAGTATTATCATTGGAGGTGTAAGGAATTAAATTTTGCATATTAGAATTATTGGTATCAGGTAGAGCGTTAAAAAAGTTGATTGCAATATTCTGAATATGTGTTCTAAAGCTAGTAATTTTAAGAGCATTGCGTATGTCGTCATTGCGCATATATCTTCTTACGATTACAATAGTATTTTTCACACTATAAAGCTGCATGAGAGTTGTTTTGGGCTGCTGTAGCCCGGTGGTCACAAGGTATCGGATCATGGCAGGCATGTCATGAGTTCGAACCCAGTACCATAAAAGATCCGCCGTGTAGGGCAGCGATGCACGTTAAATCTGTCGAGAGATGAAACGTCCTCCCGTTGATGTGGTGTGGTAGTTAGAAGAGGGGGTGCCAGCTCAGGTGTCGTCCACGGCACTTGACCATGGTTCAAAACTACGTGGTCAGTCACCGAAAGCCCTCGTGTACCTGAAGAGTGCGAGGCTTTAATATTCACTCACTCACGCGTGGGAGCTGTTGGGGGTGGACTTCTTAATTGTGAAACATGGCCAAGTGACGAGGACGACAATTGAACTGGCACCACTACCTTCCACATCACATCAATGGAAGGATGTTTGAGTCTAAATACATTTAACGTGCATCGGAACTTTCTGCACGGTGGGGCTACGGCGGTACTAAGCGCGAACTCATGGCATGCCTACTACTAGTTCGTGCCCATGACCAGTAGACTACCATGGTCACATGAGCATACGGTTTAGTGAGTGAGTGAATGTTAACGCGTCGCACTGTTCAGATACACGAGGGCTTTTGATGACGGGCCTCGTAATTTTGAACTATGGTCAAGTGACGAGGACGACACCTAAGCTGCCCCTCCCTTTCCTAACTACCACACTATATCAACGGGAGGACGTTTGATCTCTTAACAGATTGAACGTGCATTGCACCCCTACACGGCGGGTCTTCAGTGATTCTGGGCTCGAATTCATGATATGCCAGCCACTATCCGATACCTTGACCACTCGGCTACCGCGGCTACTAAGCTTATGGTTTAACCAACCCACCTTTGCCATTAGGTTAACTTTAACCGTTATATGAAGGCGGGATTTACCAAAGAAACTGTCTTTTTATGTCAAGTGCCAGAAACAAGTGAGCAATTTGATAGGGGATGGAGGATCTTTTATAGATCCATAATCCCTGTGACGTGAAGAAACATGAAGTGAACATTTTATTTTAACCGGTAGTAAATACAAGAAGCAACGAAACATTTTATCACCAATCATCGAGAATGGTCTTATTAACTATAGCAAATTGTAAGACAATAGAGCATGTCTGAAAACTAGAATAATTTTTAATATCAACCACAATAGATTCTAAAAGTTCTATATTCATCAAATTCTGTCGAAGCATAAGAAAATGGCCAAGTGTCCAGATTTAAAGTTCAAGCACTAGCTTTATATTGTAATCTTGTAGAAAATACAAATTTTTAACGAAAATTTTTGAAAAATTTTATTTTCAATCATGGAGAATGGTTTTACTCAACAAGAGCGATATGTAAAGCATTATAGAATGTCCAAAAAGTAGAAGAATTTTTAATACCAACCGATAGATTCTAAAACATTAAAACTTTCATCAAATTCTCTCGGTGCAAAAGGCGATGACCAAGTCTCCGGATTTACAGTGGTTTCGCTGCATTGAACTAAACAGAACTGAACTGAAACTATCTTTTCAAAATGGAATTCGTTGTGAAAATGTTGGATTTTAATACAGATATTATCAATGGAAAAAATATTTGCTTGCGTGTGTTCTAAAGAAACTCAGAACGTCTACTAAGTGCTGCTTTTGGAGAAAACACTTCACAACCATAAAAAGACGTTATAAGAAAGAAAATGGCTTACAAGCTTGGTAAGTACTTAAACATATATTTGAATCCCTACAAAATGTGTTGATTGCATTATGCTACGCTTTTTTTTTTTTTTTTTTGAAATTTCATTTTAAATTGCGTCTGTTGTAAGTCAGCATTGCTTAAATTAATCTTATTTCTAAAAATTAGTTTTCTCATTCTCAGTCATGTTAATTATTTTCAAACACACACTCACTCAAAAATTCTTATACAATGCATAAAAACTACAAGTATTACTATTTTTCTTCGTAATTTACTGTGATTAGATACAATTGATGTAAAATCACGTATTGCATCAGATTCTTAATTTTATTAAACCTAACATTATTTGTAAAAAAGGCAGTGCCACAATATAAGCAAACAAAACGTCTTCAGTATTTATCCAGAAAAATATATTGAAACAATTTCTTGTATTATATTGAAGTTTTTTTCCCCCGCAACTTTCATGTTATTCAATATTATACATAAACATTTTCATTTGTTTAATTTGATACTTAAGAGTTCTCATAAAATTTTTACATTTTCGTGAAAAATAAATAAAAGGATATTGCTTAACATCACTGAAGTTCTGATTTCAGTGCAAAATGATTTTAGTGTAAAATGATTTCAATGCACTTTAATTTTAGAATAGTTTTTTTCCTATTGATTCTCTTCTATTATATACCCTAATCCAATCATTGATAATTTGATAAATCAAGTCCACCAGAATTCGTTAAGTTGCAAAGAGTTTTTTCATAGGTTTCACTTCTAAAAACGCATTTAGAGTAATACACAATTGGCTCATTTAAGATCATATGTAAACAGAAAATGCTTAGTCAAAAATAAATTGATTACACACATTTTGAATACAAGAGTAATTGCTATGTTGTGAAAATTGTGAAATTCTAATTTTATCTTCAGTAGATTTTACTGATATCTCTTTAAAGAAAACAAATATATACATTACCAGTCATGTTCAAATCCTATAAAATTCCAAATCATAATAAATCGATACTTGTAGTTTTTTTTTAGAAAATTTAAGAATTTCCGAATTTTTTAATCTAATCGTATAACATTTAATGTTATCCAACATTTAAAAATCTTGAAAGTTGTGAGTAAATGAGATTTTATATTTATGTTGGGCTAGAAATCTCATTTTAATCACACACTGATTTTGTGAAAATAGTTTTTATATATTTATTTCAAACTTTATTTTGGTAGAGTAAAATGGAATGCCCTCCGTCGAATTGCAATTTTATTGATGATCGCGCTTAAATGGTTACCTATCTATCTACATGTTATATTAGGTGTTTGCAGATAACAAAATAGGAAATCCCAAATAAAAATCAACGGGAAGTACTAACTTCAATGTTTTATAAAAGACAAATAACATTAATTAATAGAACACTTTAACATTAAGAAATAAAAATTATACCATTTCTAACAGCAAAGAAATAAAATGTTAATTATTTAACAGAAAAATAAACTTACCTTACAAATAAAATAAGATCACAAAGAAAGATTAGGTGCCGCTCATAAATTTGCTATTTTTGTGCCATCTTTTCCATATAAATTTAAAATTTTTGAATAGGATTGAATCTCAAATTAAGAGACTTAGTTTTATATTATATTTATGATGCTTGTTTTTCATATTTCTTCGAGACAGATTCGGGTAATCTTCGAAAGAAATGAAGTAACACTTGGCTTTTCTGTGTCACATATTTGGTCCTATCACAGCCCATGTAATACGATGCTTATTAATTCTTGCCTTGCGGTTTTTCCATATACATTCATCGGCCAAATTTTTCGAAATAACAGGTTTGTCACTTTCACAAACTGAACATTCTATGCTTATTAAAATTAAATCTGTAACAATGTATCATTGTTTATCTCTTGTTTCAACAATCATAAACAATTAATGCATATACATATCTGTTGCATTTACTGTTCAGAGGGAAAATAACTGATGCCACATTCAAGGAATAATAAATATCATAGCAGAGATTTTTCAACAAGAGTAAAAAAAAAAGTTGTTTAAAGAAATCGTTTGTCTTTTTTAAAAACATCTGCCGTGTTAAATAGAGAAGACCAATTAAGTACGGATTATGTGATCTTATCAAAATAAGTATACTTTTCATAGTATCTGGATTTCAAAAAAGATAGTGCGCCTAAATGAAACCATTATCACATCATGAAAAAAAAACTGTTTCCGAATCCAAGGTACTATTTTTCTTTACTTTAACTTTTGATTCTTTGAGTACATACATTTTTACTCGATGGAACCATGAATTTTCGATAAAAGTGAGGTTGTCTTGTCGGTACTGTAACTAAACGGAAAATTTTGATATCTCAATTCTGATAACAGTATTTTTGAGGCGTGGAAGTGTAATAAATCTGTCCGACCTCAGACTTTACACATTGGCGTTATACGCAGTTATTAAAGTGAAGTGCAATACAGCGTGTCATTTCTTTCACAGATTGAAATTGTTAGATATTCCAACTTATGCAGCGGCTGCAATAGTCTGGTGGTCATGGTCACGAAATTGTAGTTGGCGTGTCATGAGTTCGAGCCTATAGCTGCTAAGACTTCCCCGTGCAGAGAGGGCCGCTGCTTAGTAAATCTTTCGAGGAAAAGCGTGCTCTCGTTTTTTGGGTGTAGAAGTTAGTAGAGCGGGGTGCTAGGTCAGATTTCATCCTTGTCACCTGACTATGGTTAAAAATTACGAGGTCAGTTTCGAATAGCTCTCGTGCAGTTTCATTGAGTGATGTTGATATAACTCTATCTTACGTAGCCTTTGTTTTGAATTTCATACAACATTCACACTTTTCTCTGTAGGATCGAACAGTGTGAAACGTGGATATTAAAAGAGAATAAATTCATCATTATATATCAAAATTAACCCTCTAAGTGGTCTGCACTTAAAGTCTTGCCATTCTAGAGATGCTTCAAAAATGCACCGCACATATTTTTTGGCTTTCAGGTGGGGTTCCCAAAAGCGGTTGAGCCGTATTTTTAAGAATGTGGCTCGGCCGCTTTTGGGAATCTTGCTTGAAGGTACAATAGAAAAAGCATCTCTGGAATGGCGGAATTTTACGTGCAGACCGCTTGGAGGGCTAAGAGTGAAACAATATTTCAATTTTACTATCAATTACTACTATAAATGGGAAGAACGAGTTTGATTTCTAGCTTAATTGCTTTTATTGAAGCAATCTTCGTAATGTTTTCGTTTAGTTTTATTTTGAAAAACTTTTTAATCAAAAATTATTTAAATAACCACATTTACGAAGAGATGTCAGATATTTACTGCTTTGAAAAGGTTTGGAACTAATTTAATAACGGGGTAATTGCGCCAAGTTCTGCTTAGCGTGATAAGGATCACGCCAAGTTTGAGTTTGTGTTAATATTAACGTCGCAATGTTCAGCTACATGAGGGCTTTTGGCGACGGACCACGTAATTTTGAACCATGGTCAAGTGACGTGGACGACACCTGAGCTGGCACCCCCCTCTCCTAACTACCACACCACAACACACCAACGGGAGGACATTTCAGCTCTCAACAGATTTAACGTGCATCGCTGCCCTACACGGCGGGATTTCTGTGGTATAGGGCTCGAACTCATGACATGCCTGCCATGTGTGGTCCGATACCTTAATCACTGGGCTACCGCAGCCCCAAGGATCACGCCAAGCAGCGCTTCTTGTTGCTGGATTGAAATCCAATATGGCGTCCTAGCGGTAATTTAATGGTACACAATAATTTAAAAGAATTGTTTTGGAATACATGGAAATGTATTTAAAATAAAGGATATAGGAAGAGATTCATAGTAAACTAGATCAATCAATAAATAATGAATAATATTATCTAATAAAAAGTAATATGTAGCAATAATAGTATTATATAAGCAGTATATAATAATCTTATAATTTTATTTTATAGTAATTATATATAATATTCATAAAGTACGATTTTATAACGATTATTAGAAATAATAATCATATAATATAATTAAATAGTAATTATTAAAAAGAATAATCGTCGAATCGTAAAAAAATAAAAATAATGCATTAGAGAACTCTTAATACTCTTTACTGTAAATAAACAACATAAGAATAGTTATAAATAAATAAGATAATATTTATAAATAAGATAATAATTCTAATTAAATAACAATTATAAATAAATAACAATATTAATTATAAATAAATAACAAAATATATGTAATAATATTTATAAATAAATGCAAAAAGTAACAATTATAAATAACGAATTTTATAGGATTATTACCCATAGTAATAATTGCATTTTTTTCATTATGAATAAAATAATTACATATATATATATATATATATATCCGAGGTTGCACTTGGATATTTTATATATTTTTATTTTATAAAAATTTTTTTTAATTTTGTTTGAAAACGTTAGAATTTTGTCTTCTATATTCGCCATTGATATTCTGAAATGGGATTTTTATGTTATAGGATTCATTTAGTTTCGATTTTTTTTTTATTCCTGTGTTCTAATTGAATTATATTTATATATATATAATGTATGTGTTAAAAGTAACTTAGAATATCAATTACATAGTAGTGAAAGCTTGCAATATGAAACTTGCATTGTAAGTTCCTTCAACGAATTTTATCGAACAAAGAACGTAAAAAAAAAACATTTTTAAAACGAAAATAAACGATTTATAGCGATAATTAAAAGCACAACACTTATTCTTTTAAGAAATAAATATTCTAGTACTCACTCATTTTAGAAATATCTCCATATTCGAAAATAGAGAATTAAACAGAAGACGCAAGCAGTAGAAAAATTACATTGAAAATGTTTAAATTCTAACAGAAATAAGAAATTTTTATTAATATCGTCTGAAAGTAAAGGGTTACAGCGGAAAAAACGAATTAAAGTTATTTCTAATATACGTTATCCCCATGGCAACCACATCGACAGACGATAAAAATATTACGGTAACCATATTGTAATATTATCGCCCATCTTGGCGAACATAAACAACAGCTTGGCGCTACTACCCCGATATCAAATTAGCACGAAAAGTTTGACTTATTTTTTTTTTTTTTTATTTTTAGTAGAGGAATATATATCCATATAAAAGAAATAAATATGCTTATTTTACTATTATAAAATTACCAATAGGCATTTTAATCATGTTTTGGTTTTTTTCCCTTCCGATTGACGCATCGCCATCTAACAATGCTGTTAGTTATATGAGAACCCAATATTGCTGAAAGAAACGACCAGAGGAAATGCCTTTTGAGTGTCAAAGATTTATAATATAGTTGAAAGAAATATTTTCTCTACATCGTACAATTATTGATTTTTAGCAGCCATTTAGGACATATATAAGGAATTGCAAGATCCTTAATGTAGTTCGTTAATATTATAAGTTGTTTGAGTTGTTTCTGATAACACCTGATCGATGATGTCAGGTCGAGGTCCATGAAATTCCTAGGGGTAGGTAGTTTCCTAGGGGTCTTTCGTTAGTCCCTGGTTTGAGCCCCATATAAGTGACAGTACTATTTGGCTCAGTTCTACCCCAATTTTGAGGAATAACACCCTATGGAGGTTCAAGTGTGTTTCACCTCTCTTCTTTCACAAATATCTCAAGAGGACCTGTTGCTCGAATAATATTTGAAAGACCTTCATGCTGAACAGGCAATATACATCTCTCTCTCTCTCTATAATTATCCAAGTATTCTCCGGGATACGAAACAAAGCCGTATATTGCACAGCAGTCAACGTCACTAACCACATTATTGGTTGGACGGCTTTATTTATCTATCGCTTCATCAACCAACACATTTTTTTTTAGGAAACAAAATTTAGAAAAGATGAATGAAATCGCGGAAACACATTTCTGTCATAGGTTGAAGTTGGATCCTATTTTTTATTTCACTACTTGGTTATAAAAACAAGTTGACCGAAGGCTTGATAAGTTTTCAAAAATGAGTTTCTTACAGGAACTTTAAAATTTATTCTGTGGGTTGGGTGGGTGGGGGGGGCGGGGAGGGGGGGGGGGGGGGGGGGGGTGGGGG
>BMAV01000759.1:408603-447537 GCA_019973955.1 Trichonephila inaurata madagascariensis
TGTTAAGTTTTTAAAAAATCGTTTCTTACACGTCTTTAAAATTTATTCTTTACCCCCCCCCCCGAGAAAATAATCTCTAATGTTCAGTTTTACCAACTTTTTAATTAAAATTTGAATTTTCGTCATAAAGAAATGAAAATGCATATTCTGCATAAAGACTAAATATTTCTTTCTTTTACCTTTATTTTTTAAAAGGGGATTATCAAAGAATATAAGAATCTTTAATGTTTGCAATGATTTTTACAGTACTAAGACGATGGAGATGAAGATTCCGTTTCGTTCTTTTAAGGTATTCGACTATTTGCGACAACTTTTTCGAAAAAAAGGAAGACAATGTTTCTTTGTCATTTTTAGATTTATTTAGTATATTTTAAATAAAAATATCGTAAAATTGGAAACAGAAAAATAAAAATTATTATTAAAAGGGGAAAAACTGGTGATAATGTAAAAAAAAAAAAATGACATAAACAGGGCCCGCTCTGTACAAAAATGTTTTAAGCAAATTCTCAATTGTTCAATTATAATGTGTTACTTTATTTTTCATGTTTTAAAAGACCTTCATGATAATAGATATTTTAAGTTTTACAAAAACGTGATCACTCTATCTTATTGACTTTATGAAATTGCTTAAAAAAAAACGGCTTATACAAAACATTCACAAAAAATTTCAGCACATTGTTTTCAAAACCTTTTAAGCAATCGCGGACCCCGTTTGAGTTTTTCGAAAAAACCACATTTCGAGTAAAACGCATTTTAAATTTTGACATCTTGTCTGGGAGCCAAGATCTGACTAACGATAAGAACGTATTTACCCAATTTATAAAATATGAAAGGTAAAACCTGACTTTTTCAGGAAGGAAGGGCCCTAATATTCTTCATTACACCACTGATAAATTGAGAGAGAGCACGCTACAGTGGCGCCAAAGTCACTGAAGTTCATAGACCACATAAGAAAAAAAAATCGAAAAAAATAAAATCGTTTAAAAAAAAGGACTGCACAAAAACAGGTTCTACTGTATGAATGGCACCCTTGCCGGCAATTTAGAGCACTTTTATAATCATAGACAATAGGTGTACCGAAATAGGATTTTGCCCAAATCATATTCGATACACTTTTACTGCATACAATATTTTACTATTATCTGTTATCGTTATGTTGTTTTATACGTGCATGTAATACAGCTGCTTGTTACTGAGTAATTCTGAGACATAAATTAGTTTTTTGGAAGTTGTCCTCCTGTAATGGGTTTCAGATTTTATTACGGCACATTAAATCAAGATTATTTCGTTTTCGCGCATTTATCTTTTGATTAAAACAGAAAAAAAAAACAATACATACAAAATTGTTTTTTATATATCCGTATCATTAGACGTTATACCGAATTCCATTCCTCGCCATTTCACAAGGGCTAAAAATTTTGACATCCATCGCCAATAACTACTTGTGTTGCTTCAAAATTGGAAGTTGATTAAAAATCAAATTAAATTGAAACTTAGCTCCATTAAATTCGACAAATATACATCCACCTGTTATGGTAAAGAGCACTGCCCCAATAAAAGAGCTCTGCCTGGCAGAATAAGTCTTCAACAGAATATCATTAATCTTGAAAATATCTTTTCCATCAATACTCGAAGACCATATTTATTAACTAAATAAGTGAAAAGTCTTAGAAATCGAATAATTATTGAAGAGGATATAATTATTATTAGAGTGGACTGCGCAACAAGCGTTTGTGTTTGATAATTAATGCTTCGTCCATTTCTCCAAATTAAAATCATATCCATCTTTAAAATTTAATAAAGTTCATTTAGAACAAATGAGGGACAGCATGATAAATTAATATAAAATATTTGAAGTGTTTGATGAGTAAATTATAACGATGGTGAAGTCCTTATCTGTCATTTCAGCTTACGAGTGAGAAGTTTGTAAATTATTTGTGAATGTTTAAATGAGACATTGATTTACTAAATCAATTTATATTGAATAACTATTCTCTTCATGATTTAGTGGATAATTATAAAATTGCCTTCATTTCTATTACTTTATCATCAAACATTTACTTTTGAAAATAAATCGTTTTGATACGTAATTCTTTTATTTCATAAATATTCCAGTGACATAAGAACAGTGCAATGCTTCAAAATATGCTTTATTGGAAAAGTAATGGATTAGTGAGATTTATATTAATAAAAATAATTACGGGATACTAAAAATTTTAGAGTTTAAAACGTTAAACCAACAGAAAATAGTAAATCTTTTATATTAATCAAATTTACGAAAATTTGGCATAGTTTGGTAATTACTTTAGTTTTTGTGCCTTTCTGCTGTATTTATAATACTAAAATATATATCGTGTTATATATAGAGTAAATAATTTGAGCTTCCAGCGTGTTAAGTTCAAACGGACATAGAAATAGCTGTGTTGTGGGAGTGAGCTACACGCGCACAATAAATACTATTAACTTGAGTAATTATATCTTCGAGTTTATGACCGGTCATGGTTGAGTCGAATGGCTCATGTTATGGCCCTTCAGAATAACTGCGCGAAATCAAGGACCTTACTGCATATTTAGGAATCCAAGTCGCCATTTGACTTATTGAAGAAGTTTGGTAAGTGACTATATGTATGAGGAGGGATGTTTCAGTGCTTATTGATGCTTATAGATAGATAATTATTAGATTTGTCTCAATAACGCATTACATATTTCAAAGATGGTACCCGTCATACAACTTTAATCAATTTTTTTTAGATTTACTTGTTACATTTTTTAATAGATTATTTTTTATATTGTGCACGTTGTTTTGCTTTTTTATTTTCAATGTTTATAACTTTAGTTAATATCTGTAAACTGTAAATCTTCTCTTAAGCTACTTATTTGTTTTTCTTATTAATTATAATACTTAAAATAATCCAATACGGGAGAGTTATTTTTTAAAGTTTCATGTTTTTTGCACAGCATTAGCATTTTCTATTTCAAAATCCTTTTGGAAAACTTTGTTTTTAGTACAGGATGCAATCAATGAAATAAATTACATCTTGTGACCATTGTGCAGAATTAAAATTCCCTTACAAGCACAAATAATACATCACTGCGTTAATATAATTTATTTCCTGTACATAGACACTCTTTTAGCCACTAAACTCTATACAGTTCCATATTCTATGCATATATAATCAAGTAAAAAACATTGGAAAAGTTTCTTGTGCATTGGTGCACGCTGGATCTTAAGCAGCCTAATGACTCACTCTCCTGTGTCTTCCGTTCCTCTGCCAGTGGGAAACTGTACAGGTAGTCTGGCTGGTGGCACCATATAGTAGTTGTGACATTAATAAATATTTCTATACTGTATTATATATAATAAAAAAACTTTAGGTTATACATAATGTGAAAAAAAAATCACAAACAATAAACATGATAAATATTACTAATTCGGTTTTATACTAAAATCTGTTATTCTTAGTGATTCTTTAAATCTTCAGTTATTCTATTCCAAACTTTTAAAATTCATTTTTTTAATGGAAATATTTGTTTGGATAATCATTTTTTCTGGAAAATGTCATTTCTCGGGATAAAATATTGTTAAAACAAGAATTTTAAGAAATTCTTTGTATTCTTAAATTTATTTGTCTGCTCGTAAAGCATTCTTAGACACATTAACACACCGATTGATGGAGAGGGAAGTCTGCACATTCTTATGATTACCATGACAACCGAGAGTTAGAGATTACATTCAAACTATTTCAGTTTGTTTATTTTTTTTACTTCGAAGTAAGAAAAACAAACTGTAGACGAACATTTACTTACAAGAACAGACTCAATTAACAGTAAGAATTATCCAGTTTCTCAATGAATGATACGACAAAAATATCCCTGAAATTCAATGTATGTCGCTGAATTATCAATGAGATTTTAATGCTACAAAATAATATAATGATTGCATGAAAAAACTCTTAAAGCACCAGAAGTACA
The DNA here is from genome assembly GCA_019973955.1 of Trichonephila inaurata madagascariensis. Classification (NCBI taxonomy): domain Eukaryota; kingdom Metazoa; phylum Arthropoda; class Arachnida; order Araneae; family Nephilidae; genus Trichonephila; species Trichonephila inaurata. The sequence goes on from BMAV01000759.1 coordinate 412,576, forward strand.
TTATGAAACATTGTTGTAAAATACATAGAAAAGTTTTCGCAACCTAAGGTCGTAAGTGAAGTTTGGGATTCGGAATGAAGAGACATTGTCATACAAAGTATATTATTTTATTTAGATCTATCACAATTTATTGTCAAGTAGGATTATAAATCGAGAGATCAGTCAAATTATTAACTACCTTATAAATTTCCTTTAACATAACTAAGCCAGTGCTTTTTTCTCAAATTTTCAATATTTTCAACCCAATATTCAATAGTAATTTTCATCGCCCTCCCCATACAATAACAATGTATTTTATTCAATATTTACTTTACTTTGACACTAAACCTACAATTTGACTTTAACTTCTTAAGTTCTGTCAGCGTATATAAACGTCTTGCTCAGCCAGTGCGTTAATTACCCCGGACGTATATATACGCCTCTTCGAAGTACGATCTTTTCTGTGAACTGCTATCCGTATAATAATTCCAATGGCTTTGGAATGCAATGCAATTACCTGGACAGTGTTTGCAAAGGATTTATTTATTTCAGAAAATTTAATTATTTATTCCTCTACTACACCTCCCCCTCCAATACACCACATACGCTCGCCTACGTTTTAAACGGTGTTATTGGGAAACGAATCACATAATTTTTAATTGACATCGAAATAATTAATTATAAACCGGACAAATCATCAGGATAAGTGTTATATGCAAAAACTAATTTTATATATGAAGAGCCCACATGGGGTTACTGGTAATTATTAAACGTTCTTAACTTAATATTATTAAATTAAATATAAAATGCTTTTTTTGAGCAGTACTAATCTATGAATGTATCTTGTAAGTTTACTTTCAGAAAATTAATTTTTTTTAAAATGATCTTTAGCTTTTTCGACTTTTTAATATGCTCGCACCCCCTTGCAAGGTTATGACGCGCCTCCCTAGCCCCCCACAATTTGAGAAACACTGAATTAAGCATTTAACTGAGTGATCCAATGAAGCAGCACTTGTTATATCTCAACCTAGTCAACTGTATATTCCAGTCTGAAGCTTCGTCTCAAGTTCACCAAGGCGTCACGTCATTAATCTCACAATAAGAGCATTCTACAGACTAACTTCTAACACTCACTTTGCAAGGGTTTAAATAGCACTCAAATTAGTATGAACCTAAGTTCCCTCTAAGGAAGGTGGTTTTCAGCTCAAACAGCATTTAAAGAAACATTTTTCCCTATGTGTATTGGTAGAAATGCATTAATAGGGGCCCATCACAAAGTTTCAAAATAATATTTCCAAAACAAAAGCAAATCACATTTCTAAGTTTGATTTTAAGAGATGGATACTGTTCGAATAAGCACCACTCAAAAAACCAATATATATATTTTTTAAATATTAATGAGTTTAAAATATTTTTTCTCTTCTAGTGATTTAAAATAACGGAATATAAGTTCGTCTTTTTAATGTCATTTCGAAACTGGACACTTTTTCCAAAATTTGTGAAATCTGCGTAGAATGTTAATGAGGAAAAAAGGTAAAAATATTTAAGAGAACATTTCTGATTGATTATTTAAGTTTTACATTACATCGCGTCCTAAAGAAATAAATTTCAAAAAGGCTTTTGGTAGGGAAATATACGTTCTTTTAACACATTTGTATAGGGAGAAGGGAGTAACCAGAGAAGGGAATAAATAAACATAAATATTATTTTACTTTTTTGAAGTTGAAAACTGTATTTCGGTAATATATATGTATACCAAGAGGAAAAATTCTTATTTTATAAATGTCAAGATTCAACACTCTAAATATTCATTGTAATTGCTAGTTGGCATTCATATTTCTTCTTGGGAAAAAATATTGGTTATTTAAGCTTCGAATCATGTATTACCTCACATAAGCTTTTAACATAAACTTATTTATTGTCTTACAGAAAGTAAAGGAAATAAGGAGGAAATAAATTTTATTGCCAACAGTTCTGGGCTTTCATATAATTCATCTTTTTTACTCTCTTTTTCCATATCCAACATGAGGTATTTGTTATAGTTCGGCTTTAGCAGAGAAAACCTTTAGTTGAAATAATAAAAACATATATTTCAGCAAATAGTTCAGCTATTTTAGCCGAATCCTACTAAGAGGAATGAACTTACTACACTTATAAAAGAACTGATAGAGAATATGAGAAAAAAATTAAAGTATTAAAATAAAAGTTAACAAAAATAACTTTACATAAGGGGGTGCAGGATAGTAAAACCAATTGAAATATTTACCCTTCTACCTCTATTTTATCCTTCTAAAATAGAATAATATATAAGTAAATGTTTTGATTCTCTCTCTCTCTCTCTTATTCTGTAAAACTACCTTGCTCTTATAGCAATATTTAAATTAAAATAAAAAGAAAATATTGAAATTTTTAAAAAAGCTAATCTTTAATTTCATTTCATTTTAATTTTAAAAAAAAAAAAGGTAACGCTTATAAAATCAGATTTTTTTTTTATAAATGTAAATGCGATGATAAAGTAACACGCCCTTCACCATGTATTTAGAATGTAAAAAAAATTCTTCATTACATAAACATTTACAAAATGAACTTATTTCTAACAGCTTTTTAAGCTTCGGGAACTGATAAAATTTTTGCAAAATTAATTAACTGGATAGTGTGAAAAATTCTTAAATTATCAATTCATCCATATCCTTCAGAAACAAAGTACTGTTTTTAAAAAAAAGGATTGTTTATTTTTTTTATGTTACCAGTAAAATTATGTGACTGAATATTTGAAAAATAAAATTTATAGATTTTTACAGGCAATATGTCTGTTTCTATAGATAGTTTATATAATAAAAAGAAGACTGTGTGCAGTTATTTTTTTTAATTATATATTTTGAACCACTTATTGTTTGACATGTTAGTTAGAAGATTTCAGGATAAACTGTTATGTGGAAAATCAGCTAACATGATTGGCCATTTTGGACGTTCATTTTTTGTAATTGTGATTTTTTAGGCTTAATAGATTTTCACTAACTGTACTTTTTTGAAAGATAAAAAACAGTATTCTTTTTAACTTTTTAATTTGTATTCAACCTGTGGTCTTATGCGCCATCTTGTGAAAAAGCAATTCAATTTGTCCAAACTGATAGAAGTATTTATTAGTAAAATTCTCTTTGACAATTTTAACTTTTTTTTCAAAAATTGAATTTGTAGCCTTACAAGCCTGATTGCAGCCTTGTTATATACATAAATAGAATTTGAATTTATCTGTGTGCTTAGTTTTGTTTTATCTGCTGAAATATTTTTCTCAGGAAAAACAATGATAACAATTTATATATATATATATATATATATATATATATATATATATATATATATAATTTCAATAGACTTCATATCATGATCTTTGGTAAACATGTTATAATTTTCACATCTATAATATTTCTTTCAATGTGTTAAACAATAAGATACCTTAGAGATAGTAAAAATTCAATTTTATTACTTTTTATAAATTCATCAGAATTAACTACAAATATTTATACACCATATGATATTCGCTAAATCAGAAAATCATATTTTTAGAGAAAACCCACGAGTTTTTTTAGAAATATTTAAATATGTATTATAAATTTATATTTAAATGTTTATAAAACCGATCTAAGTAGTTAAAAATAAGCTTCATTATATATGATTACTGTTCCATCTAAGAAAGTTTTTTTCAAAATAATATTGCCTCTATTTTCACCAATGTTTTCTTTCTTCTTTTTGTTTCATATTAATCTTATAAAGTTCAACTAAAAAACTGATCAAATAAAACTTAAGTTTTACACATAAAAGAAACATTTGATGTTGTTCCATACACTTCATTTCTTCTAATTTTCTCAGTTCATTTTGGCAGATCTAATGCAGCTTTAATAAATATACCTTTCATATTTTATTTATACTTCCATATACTTGTAGATTAGATTCAATAGTATGTATTTAGAAATAAATACAGATAAGAGAGAGCAAACTTTAATAAAAGTAATTCAGTTTTATTGTTTCTTTTAATTAATAAGTTTAAAATTGGCTGATTTAATTTAAACATAATATGAGCAGTAAATTTAAGGATTTCCCTTCTTAATATACAGTGAAAATGCACTATTTTGAAATGCAAACTTCTTAAAACTATTTGAAAACTATCCATATATAGCAATGCATCTCAAACTTTAAATATTTGAAACCCAATTTTCAATCATAATTTTCATCGTACTCCCTCCACACAACTACAATGTATTGAATTCAATAATAATGTACTTGGACGCTAATATTACAATACGATTTTAGTTATAAACCGTCTTAATTATCAAGATAAGTATTAAATGTTGTATATAATTTTGTACATGTCAAGACCATGGGAGTCACTAGTACTTATTAATCCTGTTCTTAAGAGCGCTGACAAATAAGTTATTAAATACATTGTGCTGTACTGATACATTTATAAGTATATTATATCAGTGTAAATGCGTATTTTATTATGTCAGAATACATTTTGTTTTGAATCTTTTCAGTAAATTTGTTATTATTTAAACCTTTTCGATATGCACGCAGCCCCCTCGTACAGTTATCACATATCCCTAGGTGGTACCCTCCACAGTTTGAGAAACGCTGGATTAAGCCTGTTCTTGATTAGTATTGATAAATTTATTTTCAACTACATTGTGCAGTATTGATACTATTATAATTATATTGTATCATTGTAAATGTGTCAGGATGTAATTTGTTAGGCTTCCTTTCTTCGCAAATTAATAATTTTTAAAAAAATCTTTTATTTTTAATTTTTCAATATGCTCGCATCCCCTACGCAGGGTTTTTATGCCCCTCTAGGGAGCACGCCCCAACAGCTTGAGAAGCGCTGATATATAGAAATAAGTATGATATTTTACTTAAAAACTAAAATAAATCTCTTTTGCTGGCTAGGTTTGTTATTACTGGATTGAACTTTCAACAACATTGATTTTTTATATATTTTTAATGTTACAAATTTTTTTATTTTTTCATTATAGATTTCAAACGTCTTTTTCAAACAATTTAGAAAATTTTGAATCAACAATAAACAAAATTTGTTCACTAATATTTCGTATTAAGTAACTTTTTCTCTTAAGGGTGATATTTGTTAGGTAAAGCTTTTATTTTAGTACATTTTACATTTTGATATCAATATATATTTTTCTTATACTTTACAAATTGATAAGGAATATGCACATATAACTTAACTGACATGTCGTTATTTTAGAAAATTAAATTTTAAAATTAGATAAATCAAATCTTTAGTGCAAAATCTAAATATTTGAGTTTCACACTAAAATGCTCACTTGTATTCGATTTTATAGAACAAGGCTGGGGTGTACAATTTTAGGCAATAATGTTTTCAAACTACTAAAATGAAATTTAATCTTGAAGAATTTTACATTTGAATTAGAGTGTTTACCGGTTATATTTTTTCGCAACATTCATCATTCTTGTTTAAGACAAATCTACTCTAATAAGCGTTGTTTTAATAAGTACCTATTTCCTCTCGTTTCAATGCTATTTCAGCAACTGTGTCGAAAATTTCCGATTTAAGGCAGTTAAATTAAAGGAAAACATTCAGACGAATTTTATTTGTACTTATAAAGAGAAAATATTGAACTGAAAAAAATGTTTTGCAAATCTTTACATAAAAAGAAAAAAGGGCAGCAAAAATACAATCTGCCTGAAGGATAGATTTAGGCTCGATTCATAATTAAAAATAACATTTATTCTTTGGAATCGATAAGTATATTCATGTTTAAAAATATTTTTAAGGGTAAAACTAGCTATATTTACTTAATCATCCTTCAACGAATACACATAATTAGAATTGACGAAGAATTTGAAAGATGTTTTATTTATTTTCGAAAAAAAATGCTTCCAGAAACATATTAATAAGCAATGTTTCAGTCCTCCCCTTAATAAAACAAAATACTTCCATTTTTAATGATTAATCACGTTGGGGCTGTGTGTGAAATGGGCATGGTTATAATGAAGAAAATATTTCTAGGAAGGATTTTTTTTTTTTCAAAAATTGAAGAATCGATAGTGTTGATATGATTGTTACATTCTTTTAAATAGACTAATTAAAGTTTTATTTCGAATAATTTTTACTAATGTTTTTAATAGAATAGTTCAATTTTTTAAATAAAACAGCTAGATTTTTGCTTTTGTAAGATACTAAAAAATCTTTCTACTTCGCAAACAGTTAAGCTATCTATTGCTAAGACATTCACATCAAATGAGTTGTTGATTGTGTCATATTTCACACGAAATTTTATTAGCTGTAACACATTTTACAAATGACGTGATAATTACAGTTATATACCTGTCATAATTAACTGTATGATCCTTAATAATCTTCTTTCTGCTCTAATCCTTTATAATGTGTAAACTGTTGCTGTTGTAGTCGTGTCTTTCTCGTAGGGAAGGGATTGAAGTTGCTAGAGCGTGAGACAAGTTGGACTTCTACACGATAGATGGCGACACCACCTATTTTCACCAAAACAATTTGGGTATCGATCTGGTGGGGAGAGAAATATTCTACGGCCACCTGCACTCGTTGTTTCTGCCCACAAGACTTTCGGATCCACTGATTTAACCAGCACGTTCTCCGTGTGTACTCGGAGGGTATTTGGAGGTATCGGACATCGAATCCAGGCCCTTCAGTCTGGAGTCTGATGCTCTAACCACTAGTCTACACATTGCCCGTTGTGATTAAACTAATTCAAATAAATATAAATTTGATGTTACGATAATTTTAAAATTCATCAATAAATGATAAGATAAACAACATTTTAACGAATACGATTTCTACATTTCTTTTCAATAACTGTATTGTACGTTACCTGAGTAAAATATAGAAATTGGAAAATGTGCAACAATTTATCAGAATCTTAGCTTAAGAACTGCATGTCTAATAAAGGAAAACAAATTTTGGTTTTAATCTTTATAATAAAATATTGTTATGAAATGAATTTTCCTAATGCTAACAATTAATTATAAAACTTTTAATTTAAATTTAAGGAATTACTTAGTTTTTTTTCATTTAGAATTAAATTTCTTTAGGAATCTTTCTAACAAACTTCGATTTAGCATAAAAACGAAGATCAATTATCATACTCGTGATAAATTATAAAGGTTTATATTAATTTGATCTTCACGATATTTAAATCTCTTGCATAGATATATTGTTGGTAGATATGTATAAAATAAAGTGTTATGTGTGTGTCGGATAATGCATGTCTCTTTAATAACTATTGCTGATGTTTTTGAAAAATCTGGCATCATTAAGAATGTACCAGATTATCCCTAAATAGGTACTGTTATGTTGTACTACAATTTATATATAAATTTCTCACACAAGCAAAACTAAGTAAAATTTAGCTTTTGATAAACAAAATTAAAGAAGCAGCTCACGTAATTTCTTAACACTAGAATTTCCCGGATTTCGATTACCCTTAAATGTTCACCCGTGTCGTTTCGACACCGTGGTATACAATACATAAAATAATTGCAATGGCTAAATAATTGAAGAACTAATGTTCAGTACGGTTCAGTTTTAAGACTTTTTAATAATATTTAATGTAATTAAGGTATCTGCGCGCGCGCGACTACGTTCGGAACTGTGAGTTTAAAAAAGCGCGTAAATGGATCATTTTGGTGATATTTAGTGTCACTTAGATTAGAATACATGCATAAATATGTTTTAAGGACATTTTGACAAAAAAAATTATTTAAATGCTCTATTTCGGCAAAAAATTAGAATTACATTTTTTCAAAATGTTCTCCTTTTGTAAAAAATTCTTCTATTATAATATTTTGCCTGTATATAGCTCAGACCTCTGTACAGAGGCTCAACTATGATTTTTGAAAAATTGATTATTTTCATAGTTACAAACATTTGAAATAATTATCAGCGTTTTTTTTTTCATAAAATTTCTCCCCTCTGTTGTCGTAAAACATGGATAAACCCACTTCTAACTTACATATTTCAAAAATATTATTATAATAGAAGCATTTTTCACTAAAGGAGAATATTTTGAAAATGGGTCATTCTATGTTCATTTTTTGTCAAAATATTGTTCTTAAATACTTTTTTATTGTAATAATATTCTTAAAATAATTTTGTACATGTATTCTAATCTACGTGACGTTAAATATCACGAAAATTATTCATTTATACGCTTTTGCAAAATCACGGTTCAGAACGTAGTCGGATATCTTAACAAATATTATGATCCTTTATATCATACAAAACCGACGTTGAGGTTATGTTTTATGAAGCGTGTTGGATCACTACTTTATCGCAAAACACTTCGAGTCGCAAATCTGCGAATAACATTACTATTAGGCCGTATCCTTTGTGTGCCATTTCTAGCGACATATATATCAGAAATTACTGGAATATTATCAATTACATCTATCCTTCAGATTCTTCCCAGTCACTTTCATTCCATCTTATGTCTTCATCGGATTCTAAATTAGAGAGGATTCATTCTCCGAAAGCTCTTAAAGAAATTAGCAATTGCATCCGGGCTTAGGCCTTTTTTAAGAGCTCTTGTTTCAGAGGGTGTCTGCTCTGCACTAAGTTCGGAGGCTGCGGTGTCCGAGTGGTAAGTTTATCGGATCATGGCAGGCATGTCATGAGTTCGAGCGCAGTACCACTAAAGACCCACCGTGTAGGGCTGCGATGAACGTTAAATCTGTCGAGAGCTGAAACGTCCTCCCGTTGGTGTGGTGTGGTAGTTAAGAGAGGGGGATGTCAGTGCAGATGTCCTCCAAGTCACTTGACCATGGTTCAAAATTACGTGGTCCGTCCCCAAAAGCCCTCGTGTAGCTGAACAGTGCGACGTTAATATTCACTCACTCACCCACTGCACTAAGTTCAGAAATCGAATAAAAATTATCTGATTAGCAGATGAGCGAATATTATGTAACGAGAATCTTAGTCATAACAATTTTAGTATAACTGATTCGTTTTCGCTGTAAATCCAATATAACTTCAAGGTCAAATAAATGTGCAATAGAACTTTGGGAAGTTTTTTAATGGTACGTATTTAGTGAACTTTATTTTGTTGAACGGCAACTTTTTATAATGATAATTAGCCTTGGTGTCGAAAGGACACTAGTGGATGTTCTAGGTATATTTAGTTGTAAAATCACTCTTAATTAACCTGGAACCATAGCTTTTTCTGTATCAGAAAATTTTCAAATATTCTGGGCAAAATGCGGAAAAGAGTACAAAGTAAACAGGCTCCGGTGTTCAACTGACACCGACGGACGTTCTAACGTGAGATGGGTAAGTATTTCTGCATTCGTTTTTGAATAAAAACCAAAACCAAAGGTTAATATATATATTTTAAAAAATACTGTAAATATTGTTCATCTGGAGAAATTTAAAATAAGCATAATCTTTTAATGGTACATTTTATATATTAATCATCTTCAAGTACATGCATAGCGTCATCCATTGTAGCTTCCTTGAGAAACTGTTTATTGAATTCCATTCTGTGTTCTTCGCCGACGATTCGGAGAGTTCCAACTCCACAAATGGGTAGCTCCACATTTTCCTTCGCATGTAGTCGCCGTTCAATGAACGTTATCAATTCGTTCATGGTTAGAACGACTTTAGATCGAGCAATTTGAGTATTTACAGCAATAGCACTAGGATTGAGTTCTTTTTCCGGTAATGAGACTGGAAAATATATTTTTTTAAAATTAAAGCATTTGCTTTAAAATTTGATATAACATATAGAAATCATAAGGATTATAGAAATAAGACATTGTGAAACGTAAAGAAACTAAATACATTATGATAAAAAATTTATTACAGAAAATAAATAGTGTGGTGTTATTTATGAGGATATATTTTGGAATTTTTTTTTTACTGATGTACTCATACGCATTTAAAATACAAATGATTTTCCTGTCACGGGTGACTTTGTGATTTTCTGTTAGAATAACTATCTATGGTGTATGAGTTTTTTCAAGAGCTGTTTACAATGGACACAGGCAAGTTTTATTTTCGCACTTAATATGTTTTAACCCGCGGTCACTCGCCCCTGTTTTTGCAACCGTCGTTACTCGCGGGGTATAGAGAACACCCCAAACTTTAACCACGTGTATTTAATTATGAAAATAAAATTAAGTCATTATGATGCATATTTATAAACTACAAGATGTTTTTTGTATTATACAAATAAAATTATTAAATTTATTGCATACAAATGAGACTAACATTGATTTAAACTAAACATACAAAATTTTCATTTTAAAACACATAATTTTATATTTTTTCATAAACCAGTAAAACGTATATACCAGTAATAAATATACTTTATAATTAATGAGATAATGATTGTATAAAGTAGAAAAATAATATTTTAATCGTTTTCCAAACATTCAGAGCAGACTGTATACAAATGCTCAACTTCTCTTGGGAGTTCTCAGCCCTCCAGATAAACTTTTGAAGGTCATTACATTCCAATCTTTCGAGAAAGAGGGATTGCATCAGGACTGAAGGTTCAATGACCTAAAAGGTGCAGCTACAGAAAACATCGTGGTTCTGCGCACTCTTTTTAGAATCCTGGGAGGATTTTCTTGTTGCTGGGGTGTACAGAACACCCCGCGCGAGTGATTGCGGGTTAACAGAGCTAATTGAAGTACCAATTTATATATGTTATATTTAACATTTAGACATATTTTATATGTAATCCCTAAACCTCATAAGAAATTTATAAACTCAATATTTAAATTAGTCATTCAAAAGCAAAGATATATTATCATTTTAAAATGTTTAGTCTTTCGCAACTGTCAATTTTGATACAGCTATGTACTTCAAGAATATTGTAAAGTATTTGGTGCTTAGCGATTCACTAAGTCCTAACTTTAAGTAAATGAGCAACCATATATGCATTTGCCGAAATATCAATTTTTTGCCGCACTGAGAAACACACGTCTGACAGACGGCTATGTAATTTTTTTTTGAATTTTATTGCCTTAAGGAATGTTTTAAATGCCCTTATAGCCCATGAAATTGAGTAGGGCTCAAATAAGATGTGTGGGGTTAAATCAAGCACAACAAAATATTTTTATTACAACAATTGTGACTTGTATTATTATTAATATGATTAAAAATTATTTATATTTATGTAAAAGTAATTAAGAATACCAAATACGAAAAAAACTACAGGAATATCCGACTGATAGCTGGTGATACATAAGAAAAATCGCACATTCGTGAGTTGAAAAAATTCTCTATTTACCACCACGTGATCCACTCACTGGGTAGAGTCTAAATAAAGATGTCAAGGCAGTCCACCTCAAAAATCACACCACAGCGTTATAACAGGAATCAAAGCAAATCATCTCCGTCTAAGAGGCAGATGTTCCGGTCAGAAGGATATTTATACTCTATTATAACATACATTCATAATATATTTATTCTTTCTGCAATTTTCTTCAACTTAAAGCCTCAAAAAATTAATTTTAGAAAAGAAATTGAAAAAGATATACAAGAAAGGAATATGACATTTATAAAAATAGACTGAATTTTTTAGTGGGATACCTTTATTGCTTCACTATTTATTTCAGGAGTGGTAAAAGTTTTTAGATAATTGCTATTTACTGGAAAAATAATACCCACTCATTGATTCACAGTTTATTGACGTAGGACTTTGAAGCTGTAAGGCTATTGGTGACAAACCATAATATTGAATCTTGGCCAAATGACGAAGACTACATCTGAGGGGGCATACCCCTCTCTAAACTTCTACACCACGCCAACGTGATAAGTTTGAGTCTCGAAATATTTAAAATGATTCAAAATCAACAAAAGGGGAGGGGGCATCAGTGGCATCAATATTCAACAAAAACGATGCCAATCACGAATACTAAATCATAATCACCGAGCTACCACAACAATAACATTCGATGAAAAAATAAATTTCTCTATAAAGGTATCTAGTATTTTTTATATAATTAAGCAATTACCTCTGATTGATTTTCGTATACTAATTGTCAGTTAAATAGTGTTTCTTCTTCGAGAATCTTCTATGGACAGGATTTTTTATGCTATTCTTTACAGAATGCTGGTCGATATTTTACTGAAAAAGTAGTTTTTTAAAAGACAAACTTGCATAAAAAGGAACTTAGTTCCTTCCGATCTGCTTTCTGAGCATTATGTGATCTGTCAAAGCCCGTAAATGACAACCATTTGATCAAACTCTCTCGAAGGGTATACAATTTTCTCGCTTTTCTTGTGAAAAAAAAGCAAAGGTTCCTAATGATCAGCAGACACCGAACACGTCAATATTGACAAAAAAAAGGTGAGTGCAGCATTTCTGAAACTTCCATTATGAAACTCTTTTAAAAAAAAAAACTATCCCAGAATTAGTTCCAGAGAATACCACCTCCAACGAATATTATCTAATCACAGGAGTTCAAGGAGCTTTCTGTAATAGTAGGTGATTTATCAACCTTAAATTATTTTTTACTCATATTTTATCACTGCACTGACCCTTATTTTATGTTATGGACTATCGAAATTCTTTGTTCTTCTTGTGGACATCCTAAAAGTGTACCTATGGACCCTGAGCAGTAAACGATAAATTTTTGCAAACATATTGAGAACCAAATATAGTTTTTTCACTCATTATTGTATTCCACGAAACAAAATTATTTTGACGAGTATTTTAAATATCCCTGCTGAAAAGTTCTAGATACTGCTATATTTGTAATAATTTACGCCAGGGATGGGCCAACTTTACCGTGGTACGGGAAACTTCTAATTGTTTCAATATGTTTTGGTTCATCCAGTGGTGTCTTAGGGGTGGTATACAATATTCATTATCACTTAATAATAAATGCAGAATATGTACTTACATAACTACAATAAAATATACCTAAACTTTAAAGACCATGTTTAAAGCAAAATGCGAGATACTAATACTACTACTACTAATAATAATAATAGCTACAAATATAATACGAAAAAATGAATTTTATTTGATACGAAACAATTCAAAATACATTAAAACAGTGTTTCTCAAACTATGGAGCACGTCCCTCTGGGGCGGTGTTAACTATACGAGGGGGGGGGCGCTAACATATTAAAAAGTCGAAATCAAAAGATTATTTTAAAGAATTATTTATTTACTGAAAGTAAACAAACAAAATACATTCTGACACAATAAAAAATAAAATGCATATTTACACTGATATAATGCACTTATAAATGTATCAGTACTGTACAACGTAGTTTATAATTTGTTTAACAATACTAAGTTGACAACAAGATTGATATTACCAGTGATCCCATGGCCTTGTATTAACACTTTTCTTGATAACTCGTATGGCTTACAATTAATCCCGTAACTGCCGAATAATAGTTACACGATTCGCTTCCCAATGCCAGCATTTTCTACGTAGACTCGTGAGTGTGATGTTTTTTTTTTATGGGGGTGGCAGCAAATCCTCTGAAATAAGTGAATCCTTCGCAAATACTATCAAGGTCCTCTTATTGCATTCCCCAGCCTTCGGAATAATTTTATGGATATGTTGCATATAAAAGATCGTACTTCAGAAAGACGTACATATACGTCCAGAAAATGAATGATTTGTCTGAACGAGACGTTTATACACGCCGGTGTCACTTAAAAGGTTAAAGTTGTATTGTAGCTTTAACGTGTCAAAGTATAGTACTATTGAATTCATTGACTCGCCATTGTATGGAGGGGGGCGCAATGAAAATGATTGAATATTAGGTCGCGAATATTGAAAGTTTGTGAGGTAGAGCAATTAAAAAAAAAGAAATATTTTCATCTAAAGTAAGTGCTCATAGTTATGGTCAGTAGAAGACTAAGTCTGCATTCTGTCAGCAAATCTTACTAATTTTCAAGAGGTCACAGCAAAATCTTTTAGCAGTCCACCTCCATCGACTTAATGCCCATCCCTGATATACGCTGACGTATTTTAATTTTTCCAATTTTAAAATAAGGCTAGAAAGATCTTTCATTTAATTCTATTCTAAAAATTGAATTTTTAATAAAAAAAGCAAAAACTTATTGTATATATATATATGTATACACCTAATACTTGGTTTATTGATACTTGACGTTTCATATGCTATTTCTTTTTATTTTTAAATAAAAATTGCGTATGAAAATTACAAATTTCAGAATAAATCCACAAAAACGAATTTTCTGTTTTTAATTTCTGATGTTTGACTAGTGAAAAGTTCCATTCCTTTCGAGATATCTCCAAAGATGATTGTCAAAGATTTCTGTGTTTGCATTTGCTCAAAGTGATTATGCAAGAGCACACTTCGAAACCATTTGTTACTGTTGATTGGAATCGGGATTTTGTTTGAGCCTATAGTCTCTCTACTATAGCTTAAAATTTTAAATGATTTTAAGACATTTCATATTGTGTGAAAACACTTGGATTTGTGTTTTTATGAAATAATTTAATGGAATACGATAGAATTATTTGTATGGAAAGGATAAATATTTCGATTTAATTCGAAAGTCATTAAAATGACCAAGTTGGTGTATTTTTACTCAAAATCAATTACTGTTCAATAGCATGATCTCAACTTCATATTACATCATTAAACTGAATTTCTTCAAATAAAATTGTCTTATTATTTTCTGCTTTTAAATTCTAATGATATATTTAATTTTCTGTAATCAAAGCAACGCTTTGCAACCCTTTTTTACATCTATTTAATTATTACAGTGATTTATTTTTTAGTTTGTTATATTTGAAAGCAAGGTAAGCGATTTAAATTATTGAGTATATGTACATTAATTAATCAAAATTTTTTATTACAAAATTTAATATAAGAGTAGCCGCGGTACGCTAGTTGTCAAGGTAACGTACTCATAGCAGGTGTGTCGTAAGTTCGATCCTAGTACCGTTGAAGACCCACCGTACAGAGGATGTTGAATTACGTTAAATATATATATGCTCACAAACGTCCTCCCGCTGATGTGGTGTGGAAATTAGGAGAGGGAAAGGACAGCTGAGGTGTTGTTCTCGTCGCTTGAACGTGGTTCCAAATTACTAGGTCCGTCACCAGTAGCCCTCGTGCACCTTTATATGCTCATGCGACGTAAATATAGCTCTTATTATCTTATTAGTATAATGAATAAAAACATGCAAATACTTTGTATTAATACGTAACGATAAAAGTTTTCTGTAGTAGTATCGCACATATTCATATTGCTTATATATACACCAGGTTTTAATGTAAGGAAAGAATAAATGTATTTATGTCTGAAAAAATTATACATATGATGAAAATAAGAGTACTTACGTATTATATCACCCGCCAATTTCATAAAATCAAAAAATGTCACCAAATGCAACGATATGCAACTAATATTGGAAAACCTACCCTGCGCATGTTCAAGCACAATAATTTTGTTAGCACTAAATTTTTTAGTTCTAAATGCTCGAAATAAACTTCTTTTTTTTTTGTGTGTTGCACCATTTTCTTTCATGCGTATCCAGTCATAATCTTCATCGCGCATGTTCAAAAATACCATTATTTATAATTTATAAATTATTTTGCATGTTTTTTTTTTCTCATTTTGTTGTGAAAAATAATTTAAATGTAGGACCTATTTTCTACAAAAGGAAACACACTGGAGTATTTCAAAATATATAAATAAAAATAAATAGATGATTTCTTATCGAACACTTAAAATACTACGGGGTTCAACAAAATGGCGAAATAAAAAAACATCGCAGAACTGCACGACAGCAATTAGATTTGTACTTATGTGAATTTATGTAGCTTTGTATACATACGGAAAACTCATTTGTCAATTTAGATGTTACTACAATGTTTTGGCCTCCCAGAAATTGTAACTGTTAGTAGAACATTAGTTTATTCCTTGCGTACGTCTCCTTTAAAAACAGTATTAAATTCTTAAAAATTTTTACCAGTTTATTTATGGATGAACTAATACATAAGTAGCATGTATGCAAGTGATGACAGATTTTGATGCATTTACTTCCTTCGGAGATATTTTTGGTTTAGTACAATTGGTCGATGGTGTAGAAAATAAGTGCAAAAAGATTTTTCAATTCTTAGCATGCCTGTAACATCTTTTAACATGCAATGGATTTAAAAAATGCTGAGTTAATATTTTGAGTCTAAGTTAATAGCATGGACATGTGATTATATATATATATATATATCAGGTGATCATATTTCAGCCCATTCAAAGTTACCTTCATATTGGATCCTTGCCCATCTCAGTTGAAAACGGTATGCCAGGCTGTGAGACAGTTGAAAGACAGGTTTTTGACTAATGATAAATTTCAGTGGATGATGAGACACGGGTAATTTGTAACGGAAGAGTGCAAAAGTCCCTATGTTTGGATACCAAACGTTCTAGAAAAGAAGAAAAACAATAAGTAATTTTAAAAAAAATTAGATCCTCAGAAGCGAAGCATTCTTTAGATAAGCATAATTTCGTTATTGCATTAATTTGCGCACTTTCATTCTTCAATAACACATAATCTGGTTGTGCAATTACAAATTTCACTCTTTTGCAAAAAAATCGAAACACCATGATGGAAATGGTTGTTTTTAATGAAATTAAATATGTATACAGCTCACACAAATAATATGATAAAAATATCAAGGCCATAAGATAGATTCATGGCTCACTATTAGAGCTCGAATGTTCAAATCAGTAGTTGGTGGGACCAATACTGGCTGCAATACATGCTTGTATACGAATAGGTAAAGAGTGTCAGAGAATATCCTGCGATACATTCTGCCAGGCATTCACCAATTATTGCGCTAGGTCTGCGATATTTTGGGATGCCCGAATCTTGTTTCCTACCATTGTCCAGACATGTTCGATTGGTGGAAGATCTGGTAACTTTACTGAACAAGGAAGAGTATTAACGGCAGAAAGATAGTCCAAGGATATGCAATCGGTATGGGGCCTGGCTTTAACTTGCTGGGATTTAGGCCCCTGAGATGACTAGCCTTGAAGGATTATATAACCGGCCGCAGGATGGTATCAACATATCATTGAACAGTTAAAGATGTACGGAGGATGATTGGAGATGACTTGGCAGCATATGAGATGGTCCCCACACCGTCACATCAGGGGTTATGGCTGTATGTCTTTTTAAAGCGAAGGCTAATTGAAACCGCTCGCCATGGCCTTTTAAGACGTGGAGACGATGGTCATCTGTTTCAAGAGTAAAGTGACATTTATCGTTGAACACTATACGATGTCAGTCAAATGGTGATTGGCTACGATACCACTCCAGATGATTCCACCGATGTGGTGGGGTCAAAGGCAGACGTCTTAAAGGCAGACGTCCGGTGGAAGGTACCACGGGGAGGAGATAGAGGAGAGGCTGTATTACGTTGAAAAGTAGAGAATGATACCGTTGGAGTAGTTCCGACCTGTCGAAAAATAATCTGATCTTGTCTCGCATTTGGCATTCTTAAGAACTTGTATCTTATCCTTTACATTACTGCCAACCAATCTCAACCATTTTCAAAAAATTGAGATGGTTAAAATTATTAGTAATATTCGGTTAACCTTGCTTAAAAGATCAAGTGCCAAATATTTTCATTAGCCTTGAACAAAATATTGTTACGTAGTTTGGGGTTTGAAGATTTAATGCTATCAGTTTTACATAAGTTAAGAACATTTAAAATTTATTGTAGAAAAACACTGCTTGAAATACAGGATACACAGCACTAGAATTCGCTTAATACATCCCAGAAGACCTTCACACCTTCAACAGTCCTTAAACTCAACTGTCAGTGTCTAAAAACATAAATACGTAACGTTTTAGATTATTCGGAAGTATTCGCTTGATGGCAGCAACTAATCGCTAGTCGACTCCAACGGTCAAAACAAAACAAATACATGTTCAGCGAAAATATCCGCTTATATACGTCATAGATCGTGGTATTGATAGATTTCTCCAGTAATTTCTAAAAGCATCCGTATCAGCGTCAACTTGTCAAAAATGGTACCCAACATGGACGCCAAAAATACTAGCCAAAATGCAAACATGGTCACGGAAACTATTACCAACTTTTAGCTCCATCGTCAACATTTCACCAAGTTTCCATTGAATCGTAATTTTAATGTAAGGAGTGGAGCTGCTGGTGAATAATACAACTTTAACATAAAATAAATGCAACAGAAAGTAGTATTAACGTATTACACATCCAGATATAAATTATTTATTCTATTTTAAGAATTCATTCTCAAAATTCGTAAAAATATCAATTAAAAATATTCTGTATGCTTCACCCGAAACTACTGCTGGAGAGATTTGCTTGTCCTCCAAACAGAGAAGTACTAAACTGCTTTTTTCTTCATAAAATACAATAATTTAATTTGAATTTATGTTAAATAAAATATATCATTATTTTAAATCAGCAATAAACCTTTTTCAACTAACTACAAATAATCAAACACCTCTGAATTTGTTCTGAATATTTTAAAACATTAAAGAGAACTTCATAAGACAAAAGGAGGTGGGGGCAGATCTCAATTTGTTTCATAGTTTCCATTAACATTTCTTACTTCCTTTTTTATCACATTACATGTGAAGCACTATTTTCTCTGTAGCACTGTAACACAACTTAACTGATTAATTTGTTTTTTAAAATAAAAATTAGCTGAAAAAAAATGAAAGTTGCTTACAAACTTAATCTCATTATTTTCTTAAAACTTACATGGCGTTCAAGTAAATGATGTCGTATAAAGTCACCAGCCGCTTGAAGGATTTTAGTAGCCTCTGTAAAGAAAACAGTTTAAAATGTACTTTAATTGCATTACGTGAAAATCAAACAAATTTTATGCACATTTTTAATCATTTGCTTTTAGATGTAGGATGCGGCCTATTTTATGTATGCGGATATATATTTTTAGCTGCGTTACTTAGATTTTTCAGATATCTTGTAACAACACTGAAAACCAATTTTTTTGAGGAGCGATAAAAAGGATTTTTATGCCAAATATATCACATTAATGCTGCTTCTAAAGTAAATTTTTTCTCTTATAAAAAGAATTCGCCATCAAATTCAAAAATAATCTCGGAAGTCGGTTGCGCTAAATAATAGTGTTTGAATAAATCTTTAAATTCAACATTTTTACTTAGTGGAAACTTCATTTGTATCGTGGATATTTGTAATCAATGAAAGCATTTCCCAGAATATTTCTTTTTATTTGGGGAATTTGAACTCAGTTGAGAAAATATGTTTTTGCTATCTATGTTTTGTAGGGACTTTTTGGGGTGGGGTAGTGGGCTTAGTCTCTTGTAAACTTAATAAGCTTCAGTCTTCTTTTTTTACTCGTTAATCCTGAAAATTCAACACCAGGGATATTGATGATATTTGTGTACTTCACCAAATCAAAAGTAGCCGCCAAATCATAAAATATTGACACATTCTGTCATCGTTTTTAGTATTATATATGCGTAGTATTAGTAGTATACACGCGTAGTATTAGTAGTATATACGCGTGATCGCTTCCACTATTGGTTGTATATCACGGCATTTGACAATGATCTTAAATTTGAAGAAATGTGTCAATGGTTTAATGATTAAGTACCAATATTCGTTTCGAATATATGCCTAGAATGGAGAAAGTGAAAAATTTAGATTAGATTTTAACGAAATTATCTTTTTTAAAGAATGTTTTTTAATTTTCGATTATAAGGGCCTTGGAAGGTTGATGACTGCTGTGCCGAGTTGTAGTCAGCATGAACATTGGCAATAATATTCGATAAGATGCATGTACTAAAAACAAAGTGATGGAACTGAATTTGTCACACATTCAAAATGATTTGTCTGGCTTCGCTTAAAAATATATTTGATTTTTAAATATGGCGTCTTCTATGCAACTTATTTATTTCACACTGCTATTAAGTGATAGCTGCTCAAGTTTCCTTTTTTCAATTTCTACTATTAGCTCACTCTATGTATTTATATGTTTATACATACACATACCTTGTTCAAATTTTCAATCGTTAATAAAATACTTTCTATTCATCAAATCAAGTTCAAGTAAATTTTTTTAAACTTGTAGTGGATGACACTTCTTGTGCTAGTACAGCGTTTTCAAATATTAGTTCATTAATTAAATGAAATTAATTAGTGGTTTTCGACGCCAAAATAGATTCGTCTCCATTATTGTAACAATGTAACTATTCAAACAAAGATAAAAGTCGGCGTCGAAAACCTGATTTCAGACAAACTAGCCAAAACGGGTGTGCATTATTACAATTATGCACACAAATCGCGCTCTTTTTTCAATTCCTACCATTAATTTACTCTTTCTCTATCTCTCTCTCTGTCGCTCTCTCTCTCTGTATATATATATATATATATATATATATATATATATATATATATATATATAATATTCAAATTTTCTATTGTTAATAAAATAATTTCTATTCATCCATTCAAAGTAGGAATTGACTTAAAGATTTTTTTTTATTACTTGTTTCGTTATGTAGCTACATTTTTCAGGACGAAGTACCATAAAATACTATCGGATAATAGCCTTTGTTGCTCTAAATCCCTAATAAAGATATTAACTATAATAACCATAAAAGAGCATTTGATATTTACGTACTACCACAGACTTAAGTGACATTATATGAAACGATGCACGTGATTGCATTATTAGCGCATACGACCCATGCGAAATTAGGGTTGCCAACTTGGCGAGTTATTTAGAGTGTTGGCGATACCATTTATTATACTTCGAACATTTTCACACATTTCTTCGAAATGCAAAGGTAAAATTCTAGGGAAATATTCATCGAGAGAGAAAGATGTATTAGTTATGTTTTGTATACATATTTCGGTGCTTGCATATTATCCCGTCGACCAGTTATTTCAAATCGAAAGTCGTCGCCAAATGCCGCGATATGTAGCCAATAGTAGTTTGAATTACGTAGCAAATAATCAAGCCTGTTCGAACACAATAATAACAATGTCTGTATTTGGCAACACCTAATGAATTGGCGACATATTTTCATTTGGAGAAATTGGTCGATGGTATAATACATGAGTACCAAAATTCACCGAGAATACAAATACTTTGTGGATGCTTACGTATTATCATAACCTTCTGGGGCGACACTTTTTGAAACGAAGCACCTGGTTGCTAAATCAGCGTATACGACACAGAGGAAATCTGGGTTACCAAATTGGCGAGTTATTAAGAGTTGAGGATAGTTGAGATCCTACGGAAGTACTACGATATAAAATTAGTTTCCCAATTCCTTAGTCTTTTCTGTTTAATACACTTATAAAAACACAAAAGAATGAATCTTATTTCAGCTCTCACCATTCTTTATTGTCAACTTGTCGAATTAAATTTTAGTTGTCATATTAGGAAGAAGTAATATTTTTTTTAAAATCATTGCAAAGGATAAAAAAAAAGTTCATTGCGCCAACAATTAATTTTTCGGTTCAAGTGTAGTATAGGGGGGCCACTTTGAATTTGGCGATTTTTCTTTGGATTTGGCGAATATTTTCTAAATGTCATGGTGAGATATTGAATTCATTTTGAAATAAATAATAAATAATTCCGAAAAAAGTACCTTGGCGACTGGTTTTAGTCGCTAAAAATAAGGACTGCGCCAAGTGGCCCCCCTATACTATACTTGAACCAATTTTTCTGCATTGAAATTCAATCCAACGTGACAAAAATAAATTCACCTTGTTGGCGCTAAAGATATGACCTAAAATAGGATTTGGTTAATTTTTCAAGCAATCTAAAGCGGAAGAAAGAAGATAACATTTACCGTCAGCTGAAACATGTTTCCCGATGAAAGACTTTGGATTTTGTTCCATGCCATTAATGATACTTCTAACATTTTCACTCATTTCTTCGAAATACAAATGTAAAAGTCTAGGGAAATATTCATCGAGAGAGAAAGATGTATTATTTATGTTAAATTAATAATTTTACTAATGTGTGATTGTGTAAAATAATATTCAACTAAAAAACGTGCAGGTAATGGTAAACAATGTGTAACTTCAGGTAAATGGGACTCTTGTTGTATATATTTATTTGAATTTATCTCGTATACTTCTGAATGTGCAGGAGCTAATTTTGAAATTATGTAAGAATTTATTACCTTACGCACAAAGTAAAAAAAATTAGATATTTTATATTTATATTTTATAATTTTGCTCATAGAATTTATATGATGGATGTCTTATAGGAATTTTGGAAGAAATTATTGTATAGCCGATGAGTGCATTAGCATTAATTAATCGAATAAGCCGAAATTAAAACATAGTTTAGACGCTGTCTTTCCTTAGCACGCTATTTGATTTATTACTCATTATCTTTTTTAATAACGATGCGCTAAAATAAAAACTTTCTTGGCACCATTCAATTTAACTTCGTTATTTTCAAATAGTACAAATATCCTTAAAAAAACTTATTTTTAATTGAAGATATTAGGGTCACCATATTATATCTTATAGAAGCAACTGCACAGATGATTTTAGTTTTATGTTATAGTGTAAAAAAAAACGAGACCTAACGTTTACAAGCATTTTAGAACTAGCAACGCTACCAAAAAAAAAGAAGATAAATATCAAAACTCGCCCAATTTAAAAGTAAGTAATGGGAATTGATGTTATGTCTTCGCCAATAGAATTTTTACTTTTAAATTTGGGAAAAGTGCAGAATTGTCCACCACTTGGCATTGTTTTTTAAAAAAAGTCTCCAACTTTTCGCGCTGTCACTTATTATCCTCCAAAATTGCAATCCTTCCAGATGATGTAACGCAAGAGCATTCAAGATGGCCACAATTGGTGCGCTTATCAATTTCGGGTAAAGCGTCAAAAATAAGCCTAATATTTGGGCGATTCTGCAATTTAGCCTTAAACTTCCCCAGGGCTGCGTTTTGAGTCCAACTCTTTTCTCATTATTTATTTCTGGGCTTGAAAAATATGTTAGCCCATCTCAAATTGGACTTTTCGCTTATGTCGTTTTGAGGTGCAGTGATGCAAATATTTGCAAAATGGAATCCCAGCTGAATAGGTCCTTAGTAAATATTCAGGAGTTTGCAGACAACCACAAGATTACTTTCAATGTTTTAAAGTCTACAGTCAGCTTCTTCACGAATAAAGCTGAATTCACACCAAGGCGTACAAACGTCGAGTGTCAAGGGTCTAGCCAATCAGAGACTTCATCTCGGGCGAAATGAAATCTCTGATTGGCTAGATGCTTGACACTCGACGTTTGTACGCCTTGGTGTAAATTCAGCTTAATAGGCATCTTTATAACTTCTCTCCTGAGCTTTTCTTAATGAGTGAGCGCTTGAAATACATTAAATATCCTACCTATGTTGGTTTCACTTTATACTCGGAAGTGAACTGCAGTAAACATATTGAGAAAATAGCCGAAAAAGCAAGAAAGAGACTTAAGATCTTAAACTATCTTTCTGTCAGAGACCGGGGTTCAGACGCCTCCACACGTAGAATAACTTATACAACCTTTGTTCGCCCAGTCCTTGAATATGGGTACCAAATCTTTCAAGTAGCATCTCCTACTAACTTGAAAAAACTAGAGAGAATGAAACTCAGTGCTGCGAAGATTATCACGGGCCTTAGATATAGTTCCCCTACTGGCATAGTTATGTACGAGGCAGACATCCAAGCTCTTACTATGACATTCGTAGTCAACTCATATAGGTATTTTAGCAAAATTAAAAGATTTGGTTCCTTCAATAGAACCTCTTCTTTCATTTTAAATTGGACAAGTAACCAACGTTTAAAGCGAGACATCCCACTTAATTACATGCGCAAACATGGTTTTATTGATTTCAATGTGGACACATCTACACCTTTTAGCTGCATCATACCTATTGATTCTTTTAATCACGTTGAATTCCGGGAGGAATGTTTGACCAGAGTACTCCAAAGCATATCAGCCATCCGGAATTACTCAGACAACTGGCACTTGAAGTAATAAATGACATACCCGATCAAGCATTGATTATTTACACATATGTTAGTCGTTCGGATACGGGTAGAGCAGGAAGTGGTATTTTTAGTAACACTCCAGGGAACGCGATGTTAAAATATTCAGGAATCCTGACCACTGTTCCGTCTTTAGATCGGAACTCATTGCTATTAGTGGTACTCTAGATCATGCTCTTAACCCGCGGTCACTCGCGCCTGTTTTTGCTACTTTCGTTACTCGCGGGGTGTAGAGAACACCCCAAACTTTTAACGCATGTATTTAATTATAAAAATAAATATTAAGTCATTATGATACATATTTATAAAGTACAAGATGTGTTTTGTATTATACAAATAAAATTGTTTAATTTATTGGACACAAATGAGACTAACATTAATTTAAACTAAACATACAAAATTTTCATTTTAAAACACATAATTTTATATTTTTTCATAAACCAGTAAAGCGTATATTTCAGTAATAAATATACTTTATAATTAATGAGATAATGATAGTAGAAAGTATAGAAAAATATTTTAATCATTTTCCAAACTTTCAGAGCAGACTGTATACAAATGCTCAACTTCTCGCGGGAGTTCTCAGCCCTCCAGATAAACTTTTCAAGGTCATTACATTCCAATCGTTCCTTAAAGAGGGATTGCATCAAGCCCTGAAGGTTCAATAACCTAAAATGTGCAGCTACAGAAAAAATCGTGGTTCTGCACATTCTTTTTAGAAATCTGGGAGGATTTTCTTGTTGCTGGGGTGTACAGAACACCGCGTGCGAGTGATCGCGGGTTAACTGTTATAAGGACAGTATTTGGATTCTGACAGACAGCAGAAGCTTCATCCAATTTTTGAAGAATTTGCCAACAATTATGGACAGTACTAGTCTAGAAATTAATCCAAATTAGTTAGGCTTGGTCAGAGGAAACAAGTATGTATCCAGTGGATTCCATTACATGTGGGTTTACCTGGGAACGAAGCTGCTGAGCTATCTGGCAGGGGTTGTGATCTCTCTAATCCCAGTTCCACTGTCTTAACCCATTCAGAAATTCCTTCCTTCCAAAGAAATAAAATGAATTTGACTTGGCGAAACACCCTCTTGCTCACCACTGGTATGCAGCTAAGAGTCCTGGCCTATCTATACAGTGCAGGAGTTCCAGGGCTCATCAGACGGCCTTGGCGCGCCTTAGAAGCGATCACCTGCGTAATATGACTTTTGTGCAGTGGGTAAAGTCTTTCTCTTTACCTGTCCCTGCTCTCTTCCTGCTTCTGCTCATCTTCTGGACTGCTTTGGCATTTCCCTGCGATACTTGTATGAAAAGCAAGACCTGGTGTGTGACACTATTACGCGGAATAGTCAAATGGACTTGGTGTAGGCTTTTCTGCTCCATAGGGATTAGAAACAACAGCCTCAAACTTTTCTACCATATTAGTATATTCTCTGCTTTTTTTCTGTATTTACTATTTTCACACCATCGCAACAATCGCCAACTATATTGGTAACTCGCCAAGTTAGAAACCCCGATTTCATATGTGACGTACTCGCTGAATTGATCACGTGCTTCGTTTCATATAATGTCACCAAAAGGTTGCAATAATACTCAAGTAGCTTCATATTAAACTAATATAACAAATAAAAATTTTATAAATAATTCCCCCTCCTATTATCTAATTTTTAATACTTTTTTTTTATATTAACAGTATGCCATTGGCCAACTTCAATAAATTTTTGTTAGTTCTTGGTTTTTTATTAATTGTAAAATACTTGGCAATTAACCGCATGCCACTGATATGAAAGTGTCAGTATTTCTACACCAATCATCAAATGGTACTTGCGTATTATAGCAACCTATTGGCGACATTATATGAAACGAAGCACAGGACTGCCAATTCAGCCCACACAACACATGCGAAATTGAAGTTGCCAACTTGGCGAGTTATCTTGAACGTTTTCGGTTGTTGCGATAATACGTAAATACCATAAACTCCATTTTTGAGGTATTTTATTTTTTGAATCGTATATGCTCTACATATTTTTGAAAGTAATTAAAAATTTTGGTACTTTTCCTTTTCACCGGCTCAAATTTCGTCAGGCAGGCTTTATTGGTGACCATACGCAATGTACACATAAAAAAAAAAATGTTAAGAGCGTCCGGCACGTCCATAGAAGCCTATGCTAAAATGCGTAAGTTTATGTCCTTTTTTCTCAAACACTACTTAATTCAGAGAGATAAAATTTTTACAGTAGATTGTATGTACTGTTACTAACAATTGAACGAAAGGTTTTGCCTTTTTGTTAAAAATTAATTTAATTATGAATGTTTTAAAAAAATGTCTAATTTTTTCCTTAAAATTTAGATTAAAAAAGTTATATCTAAAACCTTTTGCTAGATATATCTAATTGCCTCCCTTAAAATGTGTATGTGTATTAAAAGTCTGCTCACTGAAAATTTGAGGATTATATGATAAATAGTTTTTGAGAAAAAGGTACATGAAGTGAAAAATATTACATTTTGAGAAAACAAGAAGTAAAGTAAAAATTTGAAATTTTTTGAGCATTTACTTCTTTTTGTATTCTCCAGAAGCATATGAAGCATTATTACAATCTTCTATTTAACTTGTAATGTAATTTGTTCGGGTGGAATCTTGCAATTCAATTTTGAAGCTGATGTCTTCATCCGATTGAGCTGAAATTTTGTATACCCATTTAATTTGAATGGCAAAGTATATTTTGACCTTTTATATTCCGATATTGTAACTAGTTAAAAAATATTAATTAAACTTCTTAAAACTTTTACCCTTGTTGGCTTTTTATTCAGCCAAGCGGCATTTTGGATAGAGCTTAAAGAAGTTTCGACTTTTCGGCATTTTTAAAAAGCCATCTGATATTTTCTATCAAACTCAGAAAAAAATAATTTCAGAATAGGAAGAATAATTTTTTTTCGCCACGGTATGGTATAATTTTATTTTATTTATTCATTTTGCGAAATGATATTTTCTATTTTTTATGATTTTTTTTTAAATTAGTCAAAATCGATGCGTTTTCATGTAAATGTGTTCTAATTCGTTAGTATGAATTTTATTTTCGTGTTAATGAATCGATATTCTACACTTAAAAAGTCCATCTTTTTTCTTTTAGAATCAATCATTTCAAAAATAAAAGCAGAAAACTTTTATTTTTAAGACTTTTAAAAAACAATACTCTAATTTTTAATTAAACATTTAATAACTTTGTCATTTATAGAAATATACGCTCGATTTTTTTTTCTGTTTGTAGAATAGAATTAATCAAATTCTGTACAAAGATTGAAAAAATTGGCTAAAAATTACAAATTAAAAAAAAATCTGTACTTTTTGTCTAATCTCCTTTTTAAGAAAATCTAATAATGCAGCATATTTTTCATACATTTTTTGTTTAAAAATTATCATTTTGGAATCGGTGTGGGAAGTTTGAAAGCATTAACTTAAAAACCAAGCCTTCAAAAAATAACTTTAATTAAGAATGCGATTTTACGCAAAGCCAAAGATTTCGTGTCAAAAATCGGTTTTGAGGATATGTATGTTGATTGGCAAGAAAAAAAGTTGGGTACCCCTGAGCTAGCCTGTTAGATATTAACCGGCAAATAACCTTGCAATAATGATGCGTTGAATGAGGTAAACAGGCATAGAAATCTGTCCAGCGATAATTAAAAAGTAAAAAAAAACAAAATTAAAAGTAAAAAACTTTTTTAAAAACAAAATTTTATAAAACTGTGATAAAAAAAATATAATTTTTTTTATAATTGTTTTCAATTCTTACTATTAGCTCATACTCTCTATCTATATATTTATTTATCTTGGAGGAATTTTCAATCGTTAAGGCGTTCAATGGGCTCAATTCATGAATTCAAATGATAAAAACAAACACGTGTTTTAAATTGAATTCAAAACAATATTAAAGTTAATATTAATTACTTGTTGTTCTATTTGTAAAACTCAGATAAAATTTTAAGTTTTATATTTGGGTAAAGATGTTTAAATGTTTGAAAAAAAATTTCTCTTAAAGAAAATTTTTTTTTAAATTAAAAAATATAATATTTTATGTTTATACTTTTTTAAATAAAATGCATTTTGTATACATATGTACTTTTTAAGAGCAAGTTTCTGCAAAGAGCAAAACTTGGCAACACCGGAGCGCGTGAATGATAAGCGGGAAAAACTAGATAGTTTTTATCGTGTGACTATGACGTCGCATGAGCTTTTGAATTGATTAGATTGAATCACGTGGCTTTCACTATCATGTGACCATGACGTCACATGAATTGAACCCATTGAGCTGAAATTTTACACACATAATTATTTTATATAACAATACAATAATTTAATTATAATTAATAAAAATTAATGGATTAAAACTAATTATGTAAAGAATTACAAATACAGCTACGTTGATGTCATTTTTGGCGACATAGCGACCCTTTTGGTGATTTGTGTCATAAATTGAAAAGGTTTTTTTTCTCGCGTTTTAAAGCATTCAGTTGAATTGAAATTTTATATACAATATTGTTTTGGATGGCATAACGATACTTTAATGAAAATTAATAAAAATTAATTACCACTTAATGTTACGATTCTGTCATATGTATATACATATTAATTGTAACTATTTAATAAAAAGTAGCTAAAATAAATTTTTTCTTTGTTGATCTAAGTAGGAATTGACTTATTTTTTTTTTATATTACTTGTTTATACTATCAACGTATAGCCTTATTACATAATTTATGATATAAAAGCTTGTTGCGTGATTTACCTGTGTAAGTAAATTAAATAATTCGATCTGATTGATTTTAATTTTTAAAATTTTTATACTAAGTAAATACGAATACTTAAATCTCGCAAGCTTTTATATCATAAATTGTATAGTGACGTTATAAGTTGATAGCGAAAAAAGTTTTTAAAAGAAAAGTTTATTTTATTCTTTTTAGCGCGTTTAAATAAAAGCTTGTTTTTAAAATAAGTTTTTTTTTTTACTTTATTTTTTTATTTTTTTTTACTCTGCTCATACAAAGGAATCTCTTC
The DNA here is from genome assembly GCA_019973955.1 of Trichonephila inaurata madagascariensis. Lineage (NCBI taxonomy): Eukaryota > Metazoa > Arthropoda > Arachnida > Araneae > Nephilidae > Trichonephila > Trichonephila inaurata. The sequence goes on from BMAV01000759.1 coordinate 441,652, forward strand.
TAATTTTCTTTTTTTCATTATTTTTAACAATTTTGAATTTTTTAGTGTTCTCAATATGCATTTGTTGAACTACATGAATCCTACTTGTATCTAGTTTTTTGAAGCAGGGCACACAGTTATAAATTGGTTCAATATCACAATGTTTTAAAATCATTTATTTTGCTACATGACTCGTATTGTGTGTGAAGTGTGCATAGTTGTATTTACCCTTAATTTTAAAGTTTTGAATTGCACAAATGTAGATCGTCGAATCACTGACCATATATTATTATGAACTTGCTTATTTGGGATCGGAGTCTTTCCATGTAAACATTTTCTTAATAACATAGGATAACCTAGATCTCTAAAAATTGGCTTCATGTAATTCATTATAGTATATAGCAGGTGTGTATGTGTGTTATGACCATAGTGTCTTTTGTTACATTCAGCTTCTGTCTTTTCAAACTTGCACTTGGCATTTATACCCGCGCGACAGAGTCCATGTTGAGGGATCTTGTTTGAAGACAGAAGATGAAAATAAACAGCTAAAATAAAAATTTTCATGCAGTGTAGATCAATAATATTTCTAATAACCATTCTATAATATGTTTGAATTTTTTATATTAAAATGTCGGTTACGACCACTTAGGCGTTTTCTATCACTTATCTTTTTCCTCTCTGCTTCGCTTTTAAGATAGAGAATACACTTTTGGATAAGACCAATTCAGTCCAAGTTTTCCACTTAAGCATCATATGGATTCATACTCATCAGAAACTTATTCAAGCGGAAAACACGCGTGCTGTGCTCATTTGATGAGTCTAGGAGTAGCTTCATTAAAAGAATAAACTATTTCTAATTATCGTATTTTTTTCATTTCATGTATCATTTTAATATCACAAATGTTTGAAATTTTAGAAAATATAAAAAAGTGAAAATCGATAATTTTTCAAAAATTCATGTGCCAGACATTCTTAATAAATTTAAGTTCTTAGTGACTTATCATCGGTTTTTGATGCATTATGAAAAAGACGTTACTGGTAAGAAAAGGTGGTACTTACGTATTATCGGAACCATTTTGGCGACATTATATAAAATGAAACACATGGTTGCCAATTCAGAGCGCACGACACATACAAAATCGGGGTTGTTGTGCCAACTTGGCGAGTTATCTTGAACATTGGTATTGCTGCGATAGTAGGTAAGTTCTGAGAAAAGCCCCCGACTTGTTTTGGAATGTTGTGATAAAAAATCACCACACATCGGAAATATTCCTTTGGGAGTCGATTGTATCATCTTTTGCAAATTTATTGCTTGCTCCGGCAAAACAGATACGTACCAAAAATTTTAAAAATAATGTAAATTTCGACTAAAAATTAATGACAATATTGTGGAACTGAGAAACCAGCCTAAGCTTGTGAAGAAGGGAACATAAAAGTTAATGTTGTTTTGCTGTTGTTGTGGCTAATGCCACCTGTCTGACGTAGTCAGAACGAGGTCCACGAAATTCATTGTGGCAAGGGGCTAGAAGTACGCCCGTCGTTGGCCTAGGCTTTGAGAACCATACAGGTGACAGTACGAATTAGCTCGGATAAATTCCCCGAAGGGCCGATAGATGGCAACACCACCCACCTCCATTTCCATAATTTTGGCATGGGACTGGAGGGGAGGGAAATATTCTCCAGTCTCCTGCACTCGTGATTCAGCCCACAAGACTTCCGGACCCACTGATTTAACGAGCACGTACTCCGTGTGTACTTTCTGTTGTATTTGTTTGATAAAAACTGCAATATTCACTAAGAGCGCCGTCACTTACATAATAATGGCGTTTCAACGGGCAAAATATTGGCGATACAGGCAAGTTGGCATCATTTTTGGTGACTCAGTGACACAATGGATGCTTCGCAAAACTACTGGAAAAATCTATAAACTCACGATCTATGGCACAAATGGATTTTTTGAGAAAGCTTTGGAAGGTAGCCACGCATTATATAAATAACATAAATACCAGTCGCTTGCGAAAGCCGAGTCAGTATTACTTTAATTGTTGAAGGGTTTCCTTGAGTGAGGCTACTTGCGGACAAATTGAACTTGTATTTTTATATACTGATAGTTGTCTAAATGTTGAAAAAGGCAGAGAACCTTCTATAACTTATTGTACTCATTTTATTGCAGTATCCTGCACTTTAAGGCCTGTTAAGGTGCCTGTGTGACTAGTGCAAAAACGTCTAATATGATGAAAATGACTAATTGTTTTTTACTTTAAATTTTATATATTTGAATTTTCTGCTTTCTAAAGCAAACTTTACTTTTGTTTGTAATTCAATTATTTACGAAGTTTCAACAGTTTTTATGTCAAGAGAGAGCAGCAAAAACGAGCTGGAAGTGTTTGCATTTTAATACTTTTGTGCACTTTTTTAGTGTTTACCGAATTTATTTAACCCGCGATCACTCGCGCAGGGTGTTCTGTACACCCCAGCAACAAGAAAATCCTCCAAAGATTCTAAAAAGAATGCGCAGAACCAAGATTTTTTCCTGTAGCTGCACATTTTGGTCATTGAACCTTCAGGCCTGATGCAATCCCTCTTTTTCGAACGATTAGAATGTAATGACCTTCAAAAGTTTATCTGGGAGCTGAGAACTCCCGCGAGAAGTTGAGCATTTGTATACAGTCTGCTCTGAATGTTTGGAAAATGATTAAAATATTATTTTTATACTTTCTACTATCATCTCATTAATTATAAACTATATTTATTATACTGGTATATACGTTTTACTGGTTTATGAAAAAACATAAAATTATGTGTTTTAAAATGAAAATTTTGTATGTTTAGTTAAATTAATGTTAGTCTCATCTGTATGCCATAAATTTAATAATTTTATTTGTATAATACAAAAAAAACATCTTGTACTTTATAAATATGTATCATAATGATTTAATTTTATTTTCATAATTAAATACACGTGTTAAAAGTTTGGGGTGTTCTCTACACCCCGCGAGTAACGACAGGCGCGAGTGACCGCGGGTTAAAACAGTATTAACTTAGGTAAGGCATTGACGGGACATTGTGATATTTTTTTAAAACATAATGTATTAGTTTTAATTGAAATTTGGCAAATAAAGTCGTAAAATTTTGGCATTTTTCGATTTTCTTATGCCCTTGCTTCTCGATATTTTGTTTCCTATTTAACTTTTTTTTAAATATTTAATAGAAAATTCTGAAATGATAGAAACAGATTTTCCCATATTTTATCGCACATCAAACATGATGTCTCAAAAAGTTATTGAATTAATTGCATGAAATTGTGTATCATTATTTATTATTATAGTATGCATTTTGTGAACTAGAGATTAAGAAAAAACAACATATTTACCTCTTTTATGATTGTTTTTTGTGTATGTGTGATAAATGCAAAAGTTTTGAAAAAATTTTCATTTTGTGCACTTTTTGACCCCTAATTTTGTGATAAATTGAAATTATTCAAAGATGAAAAATCAAAGTATAGGTAAATAATAGGTAAAATTCATATAGCTTTTTTTTTATTTTATGCATTAGAATTTATTTTAAAGTGTTTGCCGCGATATGCAAAAAATGCCTATTTTTAACCTAAAATTGTCCATTTTCTTACGAAAATATATTGAATTTTTTTCTTTGTTATTTTTATAGGTTTTCAGTAATAATCAAAGAAACAAATGAGTTTAAAAATGAATTTTCAGCAATATTTAAAAAAAAATGTTCCTGCAACTAGTCAGGCACCTTAACATAAAATCTATAAGCCGCAATCTACGCACACACAATACTGTTTTTTAAACTCTTTCTCTGCATTAAAAACAAAGTACTCCTGTGAAGATTAATTTTTTAGATATTCGTCACAACTTCATTGAAATGTTTCATCAGTCATCTTTATTTAAACGTTTCATATATGTATTAAATGTTTCATCTGTGTTTACTTTCCTTTTTAAAAATTTCCTATTGAAAAAATACATAAAAATGTTGACATTTTCCAAAATAAGAGGTTATACACATCCTTTAGCATTTTTTAAATAATTTTCAGGGAGTGAAATTATGAAACTAATAAACTATTGTATATCTTTTCAACGTCTTTTATCATAAATTGCTGTTAATATGGACATTCAAACAGAAATTCACTATTTTTCCTCTTTCATTCTCTACAATTAACCTAAATTTTAAAATTGTTTGGATTTGATAATACATTGTGATATTCCTGTAGTTTAGTTGGAATTGCGCCAAGACTCCGGCTTGATAGGGTTAACACATGCAGCGAATTCCCTTTTAGACCCCTCTTAAGAAGTGAAATATCAATAGCTTTTGCTTCTTCCTAATGATTTTCAGTTAACAAAACATTTGACTAGAACGAAGAATTTCCGTTTGAAATCGTATTCTTATTCAAGGCCTACATACAAGAAATTATTTTTCCTTTAAATACAACCTTCAAAGAATTATTCACATTGTAATAGGAACAAATACCGATCAGACAAAACAAGAATGGTGACCGTAACTCTTTACAAATAAATCAAAATGAAGCGTTTGTCGCTGCTTTATCTTTTGATAAAGATAGCTTGGATAGTTACCACCAATCTAAATTATTGAGGAATAAGTTTTTTGGAGGTGAAATAATAGTATGATCTTCCACATATTTGAGAAGCTACGTATTGCTGATAGTGAAGCATATGCTCAACAAAGTTTCTAATTCTGTAATGAAATTAAGGCAAAATGTTACTCAGTTTTTGGAGATATTTATTTCATGAGTCGTAATGTACAATAACCCTAACCTGGATAAGAATATAATCTCCAGAATCTCCACTACAGAGTTCTTTTATCAATAAAATGATTCTGACTTTTCTCTTAAGTTTAGATAAGATATTTCCTTTTGTCTAAATACACAATGATTTATCTGGTACTAGATTGCTATTATAAAGGATTTTGTGTACTTACAAATGAATATATAACTCCTTTCATGTTTAATCGATATACACAATTGTTTGTTACCAAACCGTAAATGTTTCTTTTATTTCTAACGTTTGAAATTACACAAGCGTTAAAATATTATTCTGTAGTAATAATAAATTGAGTAAGAATGCAAGGCAGTTAAATTTCTTCTGTAAAGAATTTGCTCGCTTCAATAACAATTGAATCGAATTATTTACAGATAAATCCAAAATGATAAAACTTAAAAGGAAATAATTCTGGTCTGTGTTACTGAAGAAGAAAGATTAATTAAAAGCTTTAAAAAATATTGAAAATGTTTGTTTAAATGCTAAGTTATTAAAATTATTCTTAAACTTAAATTATTCTTGAAGTAATTATAGTTCATAAAACATTTTGGGTTCACAAAAATCATTATGCATTTAGTAACTTAAGTTATTCGAAGAATCGCTATTTTGAGACATAAAACATAGAAGGTTTGAACTTGTGGTAAGCAGTACAATTTAATAGAAAAAAAAGTATTATAGATTTAATTAACAGCTTATAGTTTAAGAATTTGCTACCTTACTCTAAATCCAGTTTCTCCTAAAGTACTACAAATTTTTATTGCATTAAATTACAAAATACACTTCCCTTTATCTCTGAAGTATTTAAATAAGTAAATGAGGGAAATGAGCAGGGCTATGTAAAAGAATTAAGCAAAACACAAAACCATAAATAACATGTAAAACTAAGAATACACAAAACACACAAATTCTCTAATTGTAATACGAAAATGACGTGTTGAATTAAGTTTCATGAATAGTCTTCATATATATAAAAAAGTCTATTACTACTTTGTCGATGAATACTGATACTAATGAAGCACGTTAAAAGTAAAGAAACACGTAACGAAACATTAAATTACTTTTAATAAAATCTATAACTCATAAAAAATAGTTTAGTGCCTTTGTACTTATT
>BMAV01000759.1:453009-478056 GCA_019973955.1 Trichonephila inaurata madagascariensis
CCCCCCCCCTTTCTTCTTGCGCTTAAGGGTTGTATAATTCTAGAAGTATACTATTTTTTTCAAAAGAGAGTCTGGAATGATTCATCCAATAAATTATGACTTCAAAACATAAGAAAATTTCACACGTACATTTCAAATTTTTTCGTAAGAAAGGGGATGCGCGTTACACTGCGAATATACCTAAAAATTAAAAAATACAGCTTGAAAGTATAGGTGCGCGTTATACGGCGGTGCGAGTTATATGCCGGATTTTACGGTAAGTGTATAAAAAATACAGTTTAACTAATATTTAACTAGGTACGTAATAGACTCTTATGTACTTTGAAAGGATTAAACTCTGGAAAGAACTATGTTTGAAAAAGAGTATTAAAATCGGTAATTCTTACTGATATTGTATTAAAGGTATAATGATATTTATCATTAGAGGTATATGAATCAAATAAACAATTTGAGTTACTTATTTTAAGTCATAATGCAAGAACCATATTTAAATAAAATACATTTTAATTTTAAAATATGCAATTATTAACAACTTAAAGTAAATGATGTAAGGCACCCTGTCGGGAGTGCCCCACTTCTACATTATCCTCGCGATCTGGATCTGTGGGAAGGAATAAGGAAGCAGCCATGTCGGTTATCTTAATCTCTTTATTAAGATCTTAACTTAAACAATATACAATAATAATAATATTAAATTTAAGTGAATCTGAAGTGAAAGAGACACACTATTCGTATTACCAAATAATCGCGTATAACCGACCACTATATCTAACTCTACCGACTATTTCTAACTTCAGTAACTACACAGTTCTTAATAACTTGATTTAACAGTCTTACCACTCTATATCTTGGGTAAGCAGAAATTCGCTTGATTCTAACTGACGTGGCTTTTGTACTTGTGGAAAGGTATCCACCTTTAACTTGATCGCACAGGTATGGATAGCTTATATCTTGAACTCGGGATTTCCTCTCACTTTAATTTAAGCACTGGCAAAACATAGACCTCGTACATTCACACTTCTCATAGCCTCCCCGCGAACGCTAAACTTCTACTATTTATAAGATTACTAATTTGAATATATTCACGCTTCTCTTCTCGAGTTGGTTGGAAAGAATTGTCATTATGGCCCCAAAGAAACCCTAGAGGATAATTAGTTGAAATCGCGATGAGCCCGTCACAATGAGAACTTATTTTTAAAATTGTTAATATTAAACCCCTTTTTCTAGATAAGTAACATTTTCTTCTACTTTCCCAATTAAAAGAAGACTACTTATCTTTAAATGATTTTTAATTTTAATGTTTTAGTATGTTTTCTACATTCTAAAAAAACCTTATTTTTAATAAAAAAAATATTTAAAAAAATTAAATGTAAAATGTTTTAAATGTTAATAATGCGAAACATTATATATATATATATATATATATATATATATATATAATCGAGTGTAAATTATCTTTTCACGAATGAGAATGTTAATAAAAATGTATATGGAAGTCTATTCTAAATTTAAAGAAAATATATACCATCTTTTAAAATTGGATTTTAAAACAGTATTCAGCTATTGCTTCATAATATTCAGTTTAAAAATTTTATAATTAATATTAATTATAAACAACCCTTAATTTAAATATAAACAAATTGAGTGATATTCCAAGTTATGATACAGTGTATTGCAATAGCTTTTAAGAGAATTCCCTTTGGAATTCCCTGATGGTTTTGGCAGAGTACGGATGCAATTTTTCCTTCTGACAGTATCAATCCAAACTATTTCTATTTATCAAACACGCATCAATCATTGTCATTGACACAAATGACAAAGCTCTTATCTCCTCATTTATCAGCTAGATTTTGAGAGGATACAATCTACTTAATAATTCGTATATAAATGCAAGTTGACGTTGAAATGACACTCTTCATTTATTTCATTCAATATCTGCTTGATTCCGTGAAAAAAGTATTAAATGCAATTTTATTACACTTAATTGATAAGAATAAACACATATGTACTAAGACAGCGGTTTGAATTTGAATGCATTTAATACAAAAAGTACAAATAAACAATTTGGAAAGTAGTTTTTGTTTTTCAATTTCATTTCAAATTCTTACAAAGGAGAATGTTTCCGGATGAAACTCTACAAAGTAAAACACAAGCAATGATACCAAAAACAAATAAATAAATAAATAAGTAAATAAAACAAAATAAAATACATGGACACTATATTCCATATAATGATAATAATACGGATCATTTCGAGCCTCAGGTTTGACATCAATCAAAATAACAATAGCAAATGAGAATTATCTTAAAAATATAAGAAAAGTGGCATCTATGATAGAGCAACAGCTTCTGTCACATCATGTGTTCTTTAAGATTATCAGATACAAATTTCCAAAGCTTTCCCCATCACGCCCAAGCAGTATTGTCAAGCTTAAAACAAAAGCATTTCGAGAAGTATAAGGGGCTGAAGTAGCAGATGACATCCGCAAGATGACTCTTTTTTATCAAGATCAAAAATATCAGAATTTTCTCAAATACCTAAATTTAAATTACATTTTTTGAATAAAAACGTTGGGTAAATTTATCAATTACCAGGTACATGCATACGTTTTTTCAGGTTTTTTTGGAACAGAAAACACGTAATTTTCATGAGAAATTAATTTTTTTTAATTCAAAATATTGGTTATTGGGTTCCACACATTTCGCCCTTCTTTCAGGAAATTTACGAGTATTATGCCAGAAAAACTGCTTGACTTTAGCGGAAAACCATTCTTCGAGCCATTTTCAATTTCTTTGAAATTGCTGAAGTGCTGCTCTGCGAGCGCGTGTCCCATTGATGCGAAGAAGTGAAAGTCAGATGATGTCAGGTCTGAAGAGTATGGTGGGTGCGAAAGGACGTCCCATCCAAGCGATTCTAAGGTGTATTTCACTGGTTTTTTGCTGTGTGAGACGGCGCATTGTCAAGTAACAAAATAAATTTGTCATATATACTGGACCATTCCAGTCATCTTTCGATCAATGCGTGATTCAAATTAATAATTTGTTGGCGATAGCGTTAACGGTCTCGCCGGCATTCAAGAGTTAATAATACACAATACCGCTCTAGTACCACCAGACACAAAGCATGGTCTTGCTGAAGCTATTTGGCCTTGGTGTTGAAAAGACGGCTTCGTCAGGTGAAAGAAACGATTTTTTCCGCTTCGGGCTTTCAAAATAAATCCATTTTTCGTCACAATTCGATACAAAAATTTTCTTTCGTGGCGTTAAAGCAGCATTTCACAAGTGACTTTTTGGGTTTCCATTGGACGTTCATTCAAATCGTTTGAGACCCGTTTACCCAGTTTATTGATCTTTCCCATTGTTCGCAAACGTCTGCTGATTGTCTTTACCTTTTATTGTTTTGTTAAAGGGAAAAAAATAATAAATTCGAATGCAATGAAATATATTGCTAATTTTACACCCTCCATGGGCGCGGGGGGGGGGGTTGCGAGTATTTTGTTGGAATAAAAACAAAACATTTAATTTTATTTCTCTTTTTTTATGTTCTAATCTTCAGATTTAGAAAAAATAGCATTATAATGCATTGACAAGATAAATAATGATGATAAACTGGCAGAAAATAGCAAACTTTGTCCAATTTTCAAAAATTTAAATGCGATACACAAGCGAATGTATCGATGTATCATATGTTAAAGTTCGAGATGTTTTTTCCATAAAACATGTACATTTGATGTAAATTCACACCAAGCATAATTAATTTCTTTTTAAACTTAAAGTTTGTATTTTTTGACATTATTCAAGTTGGTTTCTTCTAAGGATTAATGTACTGAACGGGCTTTAAATTACGTAGACGTATACGTAGACTTCAAATTATATATATAGTATACGGTACTAAAAAGATTTTTGAAATCGTAAATTGTGTTTATATTGCTTTTATATTATATATCTGATTATCTATGTATTGAAAAGTTTCATGTAAAATATAAGGAAACTCCTTCTGTTTTAGTACTTATATAGAATATTGAACCAAATAACAAAGCAAATATCATGTCATTTTTGTAATAAATTATATTAGTTTTCAATAAACTCGGGCTGTATTCTTAGAGTCCAAATATTTGATTTCAAGTTTACTAAATACGCATTTTTTTTATGTAAAAATTAATATTTTTAAAATTTTCTTGTAAATGTATTTTTACCCAAATTACTGATATTCACTGAAATTATTTTTCGATTACATTAGCATATCATGTAGCAAAAATTATTTTCATTGTATTTTTAAATATATATATATATATATATATATATATTCGGTTGCATTAAGGGTGAAAACAAAATATAAGCTGCGCTAGCAGAGTGATTTGTTTTTGAGCTCGGCGTGTCATGAAATCGGGCCTAGTACCGTTGAAGACCCGTCGTGTAAAGAGGATCATTGCACGCGTCAAATCGATCGAGGCTCAAATGTCCTTCTATTGGTATGGTGTTAAAGTCAGGAGAGAGAAGTCCCAGCTGTGGTGTCATCCTCGTCACTTGATCATAGTTCAAAACGATGAAGCCCGTCTCTAATAACAGCCCTCGTGTAGCTTTATGTGCTACGTTAATACACACTCACTCATTCACTTTTCATGAGATCTTAGCTAGTGTTGTCGAGTTGCGGATTCGAAACTTGGAGCTACTGAAGGCCCATCGTCTAGAGAGGAAGATGTACATTTTTTTAAAGCTAAAAATCCTGTTGTGGGTGTGGTATGGAATTTTGGAGAGTGGTAAGAGTTCAGGTAACATTTTCGTGTTTTATTGGTGCAGTACTAATAACATTTATTTATAGTCAAAAGTAATATTCATAATTAATTCTACTATAAACTTTAGGTTTGTGAATTATTGAAATTGTTGACAAAATTGGTCTATTCTCATAGAAAAGATGAGAGCTATAAAGGAAGATCAACAAAACTAAAAGTAAAAATTATGAATAACTTTCGAATCGTAAGGTTATGCAAAAGAAAAAATTCAAATGAGAGTATCAATTTCAATTGCCAAAAAGTGTTAAGCAGACAGAAATACTTTTTATTCCATTTTAATAAATATATTTCTTGCAGGAAAAAAACACATCAGTATGAATAAATATATTAGACATTTTGTTTCTTGAAAAAGAAATTGAAATATGAATAATTTATAATTGATATGCAAGCACAGACATCAAGAACTTTCTGCTCAAGTAAAGGCTATCAAACTTTTCTCCGATCTGTTCTTATACGTTCATGAAAAATACTAACTAATTAGAACTTTTAGTTTTAACTAACTTTTAGAACGTTTCTAAACTCATGTTGATAGCATAGTTTTGTTTTTCTTATATATATTCCTTTCTTAAATGAACCGGACAGCTTATAAGATGCTTCAACTTCCATTTATCATTTATAAATTCGTAAATGTTTTCATATCAGGCATAAAAAAATGCAATCTGAATAACAATTTCAATTTAATTAGTGCGTATTAATTCCACATTAGCGTGAAACTTTGCTTTGCGATTAGTAAATAAATGCGTTTTTGTTAGTAGTGGGGAGGAACCCTGCATTAGAATAGAAATTAAGGAAATAAAGGAACAAATTAATAGATTGTGTTGGCCTAACCAATTAGTAGAACAGCGTGGGAACCATTCATTAAAATTCCCGAGATTTTAATAAGCTTGAAAATCTAAAAAGAAGGCACGTTTTATTTTAAAAGTGAATAAATATGGATTAAGGGGGTCACTTCACGCAGCATTTTCCCTATCTCCGTAATGTTAAAAATGACCAATTTTAAGAAACATTTTTAAAAAATTGGCATGGTGTACAGTCATGAATTTTTGTGTGTGCATTCATTGTATTGTTTTTATTAATTTAATGGGAGCATTTTTCAAAATTTTTTTAAAAAATTCATATGTGGAGTAACACGTCAAAATTTTTAAAACAGTGAAAATTCTTGTACATTTTAATCCATAAATATTTTTTGAATAATTTTTTTGACAAAATCTCTCATTAAAATATTTATTTGTATAGTGTTAACACATGTGCAAAGTTTCAAGGCTATAAAGTAAGTAGTTTTTTCAAAAATGTTCCTTTTGTGTTGAAATTTACACTTTTGAGAAAAAGAGATTTAAAGTAAAAACTTACTATTAACTAATGCATACCAGAACTGTAACTTGGATTGCTAGTGTCATCTGCAAGATCATCTTCTTGTCTACATTTTAATTGTTTGTTTTTAATTCTAGCTTCTTTGGTTCATTGTAAAACTGCCTATTCTGCTTTCCTAATACACGCATAATCTACTTCTTGCAATGCTCGACATTTGTAAAATCTAGGGGTTGAATGTTTAATACATCTAAAACTTTTAATTTGGTACTGAAGCCTTGATTATATAAATATATAGCTTCATGTACTATAGTTTTTGAAGTACCCAATTGCACAAATACAGTTTTTGGAATTATACACCAAATACTATTTCCGCATTCACTAATATTTTGAGGTTTATCAAGCAAGCATCTAGACAAAAGTTCAAGATTAGAGACCTCTAAATACTTTTTTATGCTATTTCTAATTGCAATAGGTAAGTCGTGTTTATGCTTATATGTGTAACCTTTCAGTATGGACATATTATATCTACACCACAAGTCACTTCCCATGGGGCATAAACCGTGTCGTAGATTCAAATCTGAACATTTTATCAAAATATATAGCTCAAATAGCTTGCCTTATGGCTAAAAAATTTTCACGAGTTGTTTTGAATAGCCAAAACATAGTATCTTTGCAATTTGTCTATTTCTGCATCTGTCAAGCCATTATGGCATTCTAGAGATTTTTGTCCTCAAGCCTTTTGTCTTTTAATTTTGATTTTAACGCTTTAAGTCATGTCCCCATCATTTTCTCAACACACACACATGACCAACACATTCTAATTTTTCAATATTGACATATCTCTGAGGTTTAGATTCTAAAACTGTTTTGTATGCTTTAGAGTCCCCATAGAGTCCAAATATTGTGTATATCGTAAATTGTGTAATGTCTGCGAGCGATGGAAGTTACAAAAATAAAAGAAGTACACCTCTTCAACTTCCATATTCCCCTACTATTTACAATGTAACTTGCCGAACACTCATCGATATGTACACTGCTGTTAAAATTACACGAGCATTTCCGCGACAATATTTCAGTATCAACAACTTTCCCAGTGTCCAAACCAACTGTCGGTAACAAATCCTTTTATATAAGTATGGCTCCTTTTTTTGCCAGGTACCATCGATAGCCACAGGTACATTTTGGCATCCATTATTAAATGATATTGTTTCGGCAGCAGCTAATGCCCTAGACAATTTAGTTACTTTCTCTGTCGCGTTATTAAATGTATGCATGGAATCGTAAAACCACTTTAGTGTAAGTGACAAATTCATGACTCCGAAAAATATTTTTGAAACTCTTCTTTTTTAATAGACCTCATACCATATGAAAGTCTATTGTTCATTTCATATAATTGTGTATCTTTTTTGATTAACTACTGTTTGAGTAAACCTGGTAATAAGAAATGTTTGAATAAGACCACAAAAGTCACAACATATTAACAATTTTGTAGCCTAAATTTATGTGAATACCTTGGTTTTTACATTTATTTATGTTATTAATGTTGTTTCAAAGCACAAAAAAACAGTACAATGTCAGTCATTTCACAGAAACATTCAAATGAATCAAAAAAGAAACATACTCTTTATTAAACTTACCTAACTTTGCTTTTAAAGCTGAATTATTTTTTGTTGAAATCGTCTGACTGTTATGCAACGTTTAATTCATCGAAAGTTTGGGTTTTTGTATATATTTTTCCAAACTTTCATTTTTTAAACGTTTTTTTTATTTAACCAAGTTTTAAAAACGTTTTTAAACATTTTACCGATATTGTTTTTGATTTAAAACACTATTTCACACGATAGCAGAAATTCGTTGTATTTAATGAGATAAAAATATAGCATGCGGATACCAAAAAGTAAATAAACAGCTACAACTATTCACTTCACTTCTTTCCTGAATAAGCTGCTGATCAAAATAAATTCTTTTGATTAATTTAAACTATTTGAAAAGGCTGAAAAGTAGCATGTGTCTTTTGTTTTGATTTGAAAGTGGCGTGGCAGTCAGATGTTTTAGGGTTTGACAAATGTAAACAACTTTTTAAAAAAATATTAAAAATACTTCTAATTCAGCTAGAGCAAAAATTTAAATTGCATTAGAAAGAAAATGAATGATATTTTATTTTTCAATCAAAATTTAAAAATCGATTTTTAATTCGATTTTCATGAAGTGACCCCCTTAAAAGTAGCAAAAGTTTTTATCGTATTTATTCCGAGAAAAATATAATTAGTTATGGAGCATTATAAGGTTGTTTATTTTATCAATAAATAATTAGATTCTTTTCAATGAAACAAATTATATCCTTGATTTTATTTTAATCATTAAAGGATCTCCTGATTTCCTAAGAAATGGCTCGAAAATTGTGGTATTCAGTTATGATGAGTACCCTTTTCTTTTATTAATGATTGCCACTATTGTATTCCATCGAATAATTGGTAATTGAGTGAGAGTTGTATTAAAGTCCCTCTAAGAAGTTGCACGAGAGCTATTGACAACAGAACTCAAAATTTTAAGCCAAGGTCAAGTAACGAGGATAACACCCACTTCTCTATCTTCCACACCACAACCAATGGAAGAACGTTTGAGCCTTGGGAGATTTAATGTGCCTTCTGCCTATTCTGCACGGCGGGTGAAATGAGCGTCTAATACGTAATTCTAAGCGTAACCGCGTCAGAGCTCCCCAATTCTTACCAGCGATGTATTAAGAATGTTGACACGCTTACTACTTTTCAAAACAAGATATTCAATGTTTTTGAATTGTAAATTCAAGGTCTAAAATAAATCCCAGATACTTAAGATGCTTCTCGCGAATAAGATTTGGAAGTGTAGAAGTAGTGAAGAAGGTGACAATTCATCTACAAGGGTTAAAACGTAGTTTTAGAGCTCTGATGCAAAGCTCGACAAATCTGTCAGTGAGTCGTTGAGTTTTAATTCCAATTCAGGAATAGCAGTACCAGAGCTTCCGAGAACAATGTCGTCTGCAAATATTCCGATTCGTATCACTAAAGAAGGCGGCATCTTTGTACCAGCTAAATATATAGAAGAAAATTTAGGGCTAAGAACAGAAACTTGAGGTACATCTTGAATGAGCTCTAATGTATCAGAAGAAGTTTTGTTAAGTTTTACTTTGATGGATCTTATGTGAGAAGAGGTCTGAAATCCATGATGTTTTTCCTCGGATGTTGAAGGAATCATGTCATTTTAAAATCAAGTTTCGTTTCCAAACCCTGTCAAAAGCCTTTGAGAGGTCTAAAAGAGCAGCCACGATATGATGTGTAGGTTTAAAATTGTGAGCGTCACTGATAGTTTTCATTTCCCATTCGGGAGGTAGCAGACCTATTTTCCAAGACTGATTGATAATGTCAATTAGCTTTGTTTCTCTTTCTGGCGCTAAGATTTTCAAATATTTGCCCCTTGGTGACCATCAGGTCCAGAGGACTTTTTTAAAACCTAAGAGGGCCAAGACACCAGAAAGAACTCCTGTAATGAGAACGGTTTGGTGAATTTTGGATCTCAGAGATAAGAGATACTGTAGCCATGGATGGCGTTTTCGGCTCTTCTTAAGATGGATCTGTTCACAGATAATTAGACTCTCTACAACAATAAACTTATCAATTATTAGTTATCTGTATATGAAATTTAAATAGATTAAACAGGTGATAATTACTTGGAGCTACGTCTGGCTTGTAAGTGGGTTATCTGGCCTATAAGTGGGGCCTGTAAGCCAAGCTAAAAGTATCTAAAAGTAATGGATTATAATTCCGGAGCTTTTTCCTTCAGAATGTAACGAACTGTCCATCCGTAGATTGGATTATCCATTAAATATCTCCAAGATTTTTTGGGTCTAGTCCGATCGGCCGCACGTGCGCGCAGTATTCGGTAATCGCAGACGATACACTTTTTACACTGACTTTATTAGTATAGATGTGGACGCCGCAGTAAAAGGTTCAGTGCGTACTTTGGTATGGAATTTAAATCAGTCAAACCTGTACAGTGACGTGTGCGAACAGAATGGAATGTCGTTACTAGCTTGCATAATAGACTTATCAGGACTCCTACAAAATGAATTACGTACACGATCAACAGAGTCTTCTATCACGACAACTTAAGGACACTTGGCAGTTTCAAATACCAAAGTTCCCGTCTCTTTTAAATGCTTTCTCATGGGTAGATATATTTTGATGTTGGGGGTTGACATTTCATTTTGTTCGAACATGTCGCTGTACACGCGTGACTGATTTAAATTCCGTTAACCAAAGTACGCAATAGACCTTTTACTGTGGCGTCCACATCTTTACTAATGAAGCCAGTGTAACAAGTCTATCGTCTGCGATTGCCGAGTAATGTGCACTCGCGTGGCCGATCATACTAGACCCAAAAATTTAAGAGTTTCCCAATGGACGGATAAACAGTTGGTTACATTTTGATGGGTAGTTTTATAAAAATAAGCCGTTACTTTTGCATACTTTTAGCCCGGAAACCCTGTATAAGTAAAAAGTAAATTTTTTCAACTTTCCCTTGAATAAATCGAGACTAAGTCAACAGGAAAGCTCATATTCTTCGGATGGGCTACATCCATGGCGGTCGCATGGTAAAAATTATCACGTGTTTAGCATTGAATTCAAAGTTGACTTTAGATTTGTACTTTTAAAATCCAGGTAAAGTTTCATATAAAATAATTAGATAAAGGTATCCAAGAGTTGAGATTAATTTAAATTAGAGATTAATTATCCGCGTTGTTTTAATTTAAGTTAAATTTACCCTTTCGCTTATCGCATTATTTATAAATATGTATATGTGTTTAAATTTTTTTTTTGTAAAAAGCAAATGTTGACAACTGTGTAGCATACACTGGAAACACGTGATTGAATTTTTCATATGGCTACGACATCACATGAATTAAGTTCATTGCTTCGGCATATTGCTAAATAGGAAAGTCATAACTACACACTGAAAAAAGAATTAAGTAAAACAAGAATAAAATATGAAATGTTAGTAAAACCATTTCTTGTATGTTTTCAGTAAAACAACTGTTTTTCATTTCTTTTTTTTTTTTCAATCTGAAGTTTTTACGTCTTTTCATGTTCATGATTTTAAAAACATTTCAAAGTGAATGTGAAATACGCACATCACTTTATAGATGAAGTTGCTCTACTGTTACAATCCCCTCATGGGGCTCATCTTTTTTAGGTGAGTACGGGTGTCACAATCCCGAGGTACCCTAGTGATCTTTTCCTTTTCCCAAGGGGTTTACTATCTTTGGTAAACACGGGTGTCACGACCCCGGGGTACCCCAGTGATCCTTCTCTATTTTCAATCCTCCATCTTGTCATCCAATTTCTTTTTTTCCCGTTCAGACCACAGACTTATGAATTTTTGGCGCAGTATAGCCAAAACTGGCTCTTGCGCCATAAAACACCAAACTCCATCATCATCATCATCACTCTGCTGTTACAAAGACTGAGGTGGTAAAACTTCTAAAGTTACGTGAGCTTCAGAGAAACTGCTGTTTATCATATATATTGAAAAATGTCAATCATTTCTTTCAAATTAGAGATCAATTGCAAATATTCATAAACGTTCGAAACAATTTATTTTGTCCATACATTTTTGAAGGTTTTTGGCTGTTTACTTCGTGTGATGCTGATATTGTGTGTGTGTAAAACAGTACATTTCTCTTAAAACTGTTATCTAATTAAGAGAACTAAGTATTTCATTGTAATACGAATAACACTTGCGCTGTATTATAAATTTTTTAAAGCTATTTTTGCATATTATCACTAAACATATTAGCACTTAATTAATATCTATTTCTACCATAGCCGGTCAAATAACCGGTCTTCATGTTTCCCGATTAAATGCGGATGTTAGGAAGGAAATAAACAAAAATAACATTCTAATAACCAAACAAAAATATATATTCTCGATTTTCTGTACAAAAAAAAAATTTCATTGCACCTTTTTTTGTTTCAATTTATAGAGAATCTCCATTGTACATTTTCCGACAAACAGTTTTCACGTTTAGAACAAATTTCGATAGCTTCATTTTTATTACAATAGCATATGATACACTCTAATTTGATAAGAATATGTAGAAGTAGATTTATGCAATGTTCCTTCTATACTTGTTCTATTTCGTTGTTCAAGGGCTTCTTGAAAATCGACGGCAAGCTGTACTTCTAACTGGAGTAAAAATGTCTTCTCGAGATATATTCTCCTGTCCTTTGCTTGTACAAAATCCAAACATTTTATGCCAGATAAATCAGGAATATAGAAAAATACTTGGAAAAGTCATCTTCAAGACAGATTTTGTGGTGTACTTCCTCGTCATTTGATCGGTCATGCCTAATTTCTTTTGAGATAAACAATCTTTCCCTAACCCTCTCTTTGTGCTTCTATTTTGCATATTCATATATGGTTCATAACACAGTGGTCAATTACCAACAGAAATGCAGTCCTAACATTACCTTAATAGGACGCTTTGCATATCTTGTTGAGCCTAATTCTTGTCTTCAGAACTTGAGACTAATCTAATTATTTTTCCATCGACGCATATTCACAGGATTTTTCTCTTCCTTGTCAGTATATGTGCATTCAAACTCCCTGCCTAATAGATCATTATCATTTTCAACCAGCATATTTTCATTTTCAGAAAACTCATATTCATCCATTTCCGAAACCTCTTTGTCTATATTATTTATATTATCATCTAATAACTTCTACTGTCTTGATTGTTTCTGCTTTCTTCCGTGTAATAGAAACCTGTATTAGAAATTAAGTAAGGATATCAAAATAAAATATAAGCTGCCGACCAACACTATTTTACTTTTTGTTATACTAAAATGCTACTCCCTATCTAGAATTTTAGGTATTTTCTTGAAATTTTCATTCACAGTAATTTTTATTGAATTGACTGCGCAATAGTTCTTGCAGAAATGAATATAATATGTTGAATATACATGTGCATAATAATTTCTGATCCAATAATCTTATAAAGCAATTAATTCTTCTCCAGGACAAATAACCGGTTATATGGTAGATAACGATATATATGACAAACATTACTCTCCAAATAAACAAAATGTAAATAAAATATTATATGAACAATATTCAATTAGTAGAAAAAGTCATGATTTCAAATGTGCAAAAGCGGTAAGATGATACGCGCATTTTCTACACAAAAGCTCAAAACTCGCTTTTTGACTGGTTATGGTATGTTTAAGTGTCATTATTGTTTATTTTTCAATAAAACTTAAATACTTGACTAAGAATTTATTTTTTTATAGATTGATATTCAATTTAATAATGTTCGTCTTTTTTTTTTCTTTTTTTTAACTTTAAAACTGATCACTATATATAAAATTATAGGAAATATCTTTAAAAGTAAACAACACATGTGAGACGAAATTCATAAAAAAAATGTACCAAAAATGTTACTGTTCGAGTACTTACATATATGAATCTGGACTCATTTTTAGAGATAATTTAAAAATATATCATTCTGGGAAATAATAAAATACGAAACTGTTTCTTCATTAAGAATAGAATTTTATATGTAATGGTAAATTTTAAGCGATCTTTTTTGTAGTTTTTACAAACATTAAAATAGTTTTTTATTAAATTATATCTGATACTAATGCAAAATAATTTGTATTGATAATTAAATGCAAGTTTTTATTATTAGGCAAATACATAAAATAATATTGTACTACTTTTTATTGTAACCTAAGTTTGAAAAATGTGAGAGGATATATTTACTATATATGTTTAAAATTTCAAATAGTTGCAATGTGTTTGAATTTGATAAAATTCTGTAGAAATTGTAGACATTAAAGTTTTATATAATTTGCATGCATTTAAAAAGCTTGAATAACAGTAATTAAAATTTTTAACTAATGAATCACTGATAAATTTGAAGTTGTTTTTAATACTTAAACAACACATTCCATATTTTTTATAGAACATAAAAATTGTAGAAAAGTATAGAGAAGAAAGATTTCATTAAGTACTATAATCAAAAAAAAAAAAAAAATGTTGAAACTTTCATCTACGAATATGACAATATCTTTACAATACAGAATATGTATCCAATATTTGTATCTCTTTCCAAAATCAGATACAGTTGAAAAGAAATAATACTTGTTTCTGGACTTGAATACAACTGGAATCATTTGAATCAAAGTTTTCTAACTGAATTACATTCTCTTTTCAAAAGACATTAATAATCAAATCAAAAATTCAGACTCCTTTTACATTACGGTTCTTTTTTATCAACGCCCATTGCAACTATACTCCACTTTTTTTTAATTAAATGCATAAATAGGTCTAAATTACTATATAGGAACATTAAAAACTATAGCGGTATAAAATCTTCAAAATTTCATCTTTCACACAAGTAATGAGTTTTTGCACTTTTTAGTACATTCATGCAAAACAAATTTTTCACAATTTTTATGGATATAAATTTTAATAAATACTACGAAACACATAGAAGAAGGTTTTGTAAACAAAAATAAATTTCACTTTATATCGTAATTGCAAGAGAGAAACTGATAAATGTCGCGAACAAATCTTTTGTAAGCGTTCAGTTTCTCCACACTTGCACATTGATACTTTAATTGCATAGTATCATAGATACATAAGACATTTATTGTAGAATATTGGCATGGATAATATTGTGTAAATAAGATATTGAGAGTGCAATGCAAAAGTTTCTGAACATTTCTATGCTAGATGATTCAGTGCCGATTTAAGCTCATTTCGGGTCCCCTATGAATTGGAAGTTCGACATTTATAACCAGAAAATCTAAGTCCAGCTTATCCGGGTCCTACGCGGCTACTCCGGGACCCTGGGTGTCCACCCCAAGCAGCCAACCAACCATAAACCAACACTGAGATGATCAATCAAATTCTGATAACTTTCGATCAAGCAAATAATAATAACCTCACAACAGTTAACAAAGACTGTGAATTGAGAATTCCATAATGACACCATGTGTTCCGCAAACATTAAATGCCCTGGAATCAAAGTACTACGTGAAATGTAAGACAAATAACAAATGGGATATGTAATTAGCAAGGTATTGTTTATTTTGAGTTATCTTTCTGAAAATGTTAACAGCAATTAAAGAAATTCGTTTGGTGACTAAATTATTCAAGGGGGGGGGGAGGCTTCGAAGTTATTGCTCAAGGTTGCTGAAACAATAAATAACTTAATCAAATGTGTTTATTTATTTAGTTTTAATTTTAAACAGTTGCATTGCATATATTGATTTTCTAAGAAAAATGAAGGATCGATTTAGTGAAAGTTTTCATATTTAAATGTGAGGGTTGATTTGGATAATTTATCTTGGGTTAAATAAGCGATTACTTATTTCATAAAACGCTTAAAAATTTTATATTTTCTTCATCTTACAGCTGCTTTTTCGCCCAAGCTATAGTAAAGGATAAATATTTAGCTGTCTTATTAATCGATGACGGGTTTGATATTTGATCTTATTTTCCAACCCACCACTCTTGACAAAGGGCAAAAAAAAAGTTACATGAGAGCTAGATGTTCATGATGGTAGTTAAAGGGACATTATAGAGATGGTACTGAAGAAAATTTTATATGATTGTGATTTCGTCTTTATTGCCACTTGTCTGACGGTGTCATATCGAGGGCCACAAAATTCATCGTGGCAAAGGTCTAGTGGTACGCCTGTCGTTAGCCGTAGCATTGAGTACCATGCAGGTGATTGTACGTTTTGGCTCGCTTCCACACCAATTTTGAGGGAAAATACCCTAGAGGTTGTCAGGAGTCTCCCATCTCTTTTTTCTTACACCAACATCATGAAGACTTGCGGCTGGATGGCTATTTAGAGTACCCTCATGCCGCAAAGGCTCTATACCAGCGATACTCAACTCGCGGCCCACATGCGGCCCAATGGGCCTTTTTAAATGACCCTACCATGACCCATTGCTCTGAAAAATTCAATTACTTATAAAAAATTTGGTGGGAAATTCTTTGTTAAGAAATCAAATATATCAATTTTGATTTTTGCTATCAATATCATATGGTTGCGAATTAATATATATTTTTTTCTGATTAGTGATAATTGACAGCAATGAAGTAGCTACCATTTTATGAGTGGAACTAATTTTTAACTACCTTTCGTATCTTGTAAGCGAAAAATGTTCGAAGAAAATATGTTATTTCAAGACGATTGAAAAGTTTACTATTATGTAGTGAAAAACAGGCATGGATCAGTAATTGTTTGATTTGTCACGAAAGTGTATTTAAAAAGTACCAATAAAAAGGGATCCTTCAATGACACTTTTTCTCGAAGATATTTTTCAAGAGGTGATAAATAGGCTTTCTTGAATAATCTTTACAACAACCAGAAAGTCTTTTGCCAGTGGTAATGCCACAGTAGTAACAAAGGCACCCTATGAGATTTGTTATATTATTGGTAATCATATGAAGGCGTTTATATATACTGATGCAGAAATTGTGAAAGTGTGCTTCTAAAAAGCTTCCAATTTAGAGAAATTCAAGGACAAAAATAATTTTAAAAAATAGTTTTTAATATTTCGATTAATTTTCCACACTTTAAATTTTCTATGTTATCTTGTTCTTAAAGCATTTATCTCCCCCTCCCCCTTCTCCATTAATCCTCATATTGTTCCCTGCGTGAAAAAGCTGACATATGTATGTGGCCCGGCTGAATAAAAAGTTGAGTACCCCTGCTGTATTTATTTACAAACATGCATGCCTTCTCTTGGATTCGAACCCAGTCCCAACGGCACATTCAGTAAGCGTCATTAACCACTATACCGGATGGGCGATTGTGATTCAGATGGCTTCCAATGGCAATGTAAAGCATCTGAGAGACGACAGAATCACAAGTATTACAGAAATACCTAATACAATAAATATGACTTTATTCTATTATGTTATAATATGATACAAAAAATAGAAGAATATTTTTGTTAGAATCAAAGTTATACATTATATTTACTGGTTATTAAAAGTTCTATAATCATTACATTACTAATCTATTTTTGTGTAAAAAAAATACTAATGCAAAACTACTATCATGTGATAATATTATTTTTGATATATCATTTATAATACCTTGAATCAATAATTATAAAATTTACATCAAATTTAGGCATAATGATGGACCTTTTCACAGTTTGAGCATATTAAAATAGTTATAATTCTTCATTCCAATTTTGTTATGCCAATTGTCATAATAATTTTACTATATTTTACTCTAGTACTTAATATAATATTTAATCCGGGAAAAGCGCGCAATCAATACTAAAGTTAGTGGTTGCGCGGGGGGCGGGCTGCCGGAGTCAATCGAATACTTTTTCTTATAATTATTTTTATTCTATACGATAAAAAAAGCGAAATTCCAGTCAATACTTTCACTAGGAGAAAGTATATTTACCTACTTTTAAAGACTTTTTTCAATTTTTCTCTTATAATCTAAGAAAAAAATCCAATCAAACAACTATATATAAAATGTTTCAAATATGCATGACTTTATCAAAGGACAAAAAACACAGCCACTTTTCACTAACATTATAGGAATGATATTTGCAAGCAAAACTGTCATATTTTTCTCACGTTATTGTAGTTTTATTGTTTTTAGATGATCGATGAATATAGGATGTTAAACTTTTCCTTTCTTGTGTATTTTTGACAGGTCACAACGTTTTTTGTACGCTTGCGGTTTCATATCTTTTGGGATGGAGTTTTTTAGGTAGCATTAGAAAACTTACCTTTAGATTCAAACGTCTCATTTTCATCGATTTTCTCAAATTTACTTTCGCTGTCATGATAACATCCATTGTTTCATAAGGTTCTTCCCTTGCTTGATCAATTTCCTTTGCCGAAATTTCAACTTTATTAACAGTGAGTGAATATTAACGCCGCACTGTTCAGCTACACGATGGCTTTTGGCAACGGACGACGCAATTTTGAATCATGGTCAAGTGACGTGGACGACACCCGAGAAGGTACCCCCTCCTAACTTCCACACCACACCACACCAATCGAAGGACGTTTCATCTTTCGACAGATTTAACGTGCATCGTTCCCTATACGGCGGGTCTTTAGTGGTACTGGGCTTGAAATGACATGCCTGCCATGATCCGATACCTTGATCACTGGTTCAGCCCCACTTTATTCAACAGAGATCCAAGGATGTTCCATTTCTTTTTTTATATTCTACTTATTTACATTTAAAAACCATGATGAGTCGTAAAACGCACCAATAAAAACCACTTAGTCATTCACGGGGGAAAAATACAGCCTTTCCGTTGAAAATACTTTTGAACAAATGTGATCGCATGGGTGAATCAGTCACCACAGGCACCTTAACATCATAAAAAAAAATGTTTGCCACTCCCAAATATGGGAGGGAGATATATGACAAATATATTTTAATTTCTATGAAGATTGTCATATAGGAGGATACTGACAAGTTCATTCGTAAAAAACAGTTTTCCCAGAATTGAATATTTCGTGAGCCCCTGGAGTAATTATGTGACCCGCGTGACCGCTCCCGAGTCAAAGACGCTTGTAATAGGAAGTATATTTTGTAGAAAATAAGGAGACATGGTGCGATTTTCGCATAATTTTTTAATTTAATGGTTTTCATATTTTTTTTTGGTTGTCTCCTATGTGCATATATGATGTAAAACAGATTTTGGGCTCAAAACTTCATAAAAAGCTTATAATTTAAATTTTTAAGAAAAAAAAACTTGAAACATGTGAAGTAATTTTAAAATGCTACTCTTCCTACAAAAACTGGCGTACATATATGAAATGCGATTTACAAGTACTTCATACTATGAATAACAAAAGTTGATATGAGTTTTACGATAACATGATTGTTGTTTGTACAACACTACTTTGTATGAATGCTTATTGAAAATTCCTTATGAAACATGTGGGCTCTAAATTCAATTATTTTTAACCCGCGGTCACTCGCGCTTGCTTTTGCTACCGTCGTTACTCGTGGGGTGTAGAGAACACCCCAAACTTTTAAGGCGTGTATTTAATTATGAAACATATTTATAAAGTACAAGATGTTTTTTTGTGTTATACAAATAAAATTATTTAATGTATTGCATACAAATGAGACTAACATAAATTTAAACAAAACATAGAAAATTTTTATTTTAAAACACATAATTTTGTATTTTTTCATAAGCCACTAAAACGTATATACCAACTATAAATATACTTTATAATTAATGAGATAATGATAGTAGAAAGTATAGAAAAATAATATTTAAATCATTTTCCAAACATTCAGCGCAGACTGTATACAAATCCTCAACCTCTCGCGGGAGTTCTCAGCTCCCCATAAAAATTTTGAAGGTCATTACATTCCAATCGTTCGAGAAAGAGGGATTGCATCAGGCTGAAGGTTCAAGGACCTAAAATGTGCATCTATACAGAAAAAATCGTGTATCTGCGTATTCTTTTTAGAATCCTGGGAGGATTTTCTTGTTGCTCTGGTGTACAGAACACCCCACGCGAGTGATCGCGGGTTAAAAAATAAATATTGTTTTGATTGAAAAATGCATAAATTTTTTGTATCATGTGCGAGATTCAATTCACTCTCTTGCCCACCTAGAGATGTGGGAAGAAGGGAAGAAACAATAGCTAGCCATATAAAAAAAAATCTATCTATTGATCTCACAAAATAGCAACACATATTCAATTCTTCTCGTTGAAATTAATTGAATGAGATGCTCTCAATATAAACAATATGTAGATTAACAGCGAGAAGCACAAATTATGAGAAGACTATCAATATCGACCCTCTTATTGTAGGATAAAATTTCTTATATCAATTACCTTAACACTATTAAACTTAGGTGATCAATTATCACTTTAATTCTTTCACATATCAAATATTTGAAATACGATGTAAAATACAATAAAACCTGATCAGTAGCTATCTATTCTATCTCATCACTTTCTGTCTAGCTAGCTTGAAAGCTTAGACTCTATAAAGCAAACTAAATTTAAATATCACAGTTTCTTCTTCAAAGGGTTGGTTGTGAATAAACGTGAATTGATAGCCCAAACATTTCCCTAGAGGATTAATTGAACGTATGCACATAGATCCGTTAAACATGTACTATTAGCAACAAGTAAAAAAAATTAAGTATTAGGCACAATAGAAAAAAAGCCTTAGCATTTTAAATGAAGACAGACTAGTTATTTTATCTTTCTGAGATAAGTCAATTTGAAATTTTGATTTGACATTGGGATGTGAATAAAAAAAACATAAAAGTTATCACAAATCTGAGTTTCTTAAATTGAGAACTTTCAAAGTTTGTGAGTTCGTGAAAATGTATATAAAAAATAATTCAGGCTAAAAAAAATTAGATTTGATTTTTTGGTCGATTTTTGTCAATTGAATCGTACTGTGTCCCCTTAAAAACGAATGTTTGCAGAGATGGTGCAGTACTATTATTATAGTATTTAATCAGTTATTTATTTTTTATTCCGTATATGTAATGTACAAGTATAAGGTTATAAAAGACATTTTTATTAGAAAAAAATGTTATTGCTAAATTTTCTGCTTTTTCTACAGTTTGCAACAAAAGAATGTGTAGCAGAGCAATGCGACGTTAATCTTTACTCATTCACTCGCAACAAAAGAATGCCGATGGCAAGATAAAGAATCGCTTGCAGACTGGTAAAAAATTAAGTAGTACTTATTCAGAATTTCAATATAACACTATTAATCAAACGGATGGGACTTGGATTATGCAGCAGTGTATCAAATGTATTATTTTATCATTTAAAACATTAAACCATAGATTAGTTGAATGTCGAAAAATTTCTGATTTTTGTAAAGTGATGCATGCTTTCAAAATGGTTTACTTTTCGGAAAAAAAAATCCTTTTACACTTTAAAAGATTAAAATAAGATTTGTTTGATTGTTGAAGTTTTATTTAGGTGTATTGAAATGAATTAAAATAGACCGGATTCAAGATGTTATTTGGTTGACCTTTGTCTCGTGATCGATTAAAAATATTCGAAATGAAAATTTTTCTGCATTACGGAAAGAATACTCTTGGGCGTTATTTATGTCTCAACATAAATTATGAAGCCCTTTAGTTATATATAGTAAACCTCTCCAAGGTAGAGAGGTACAAAACTGTGCAATTCTTTAATAATAATTAGCAAAATATGTGTGATGTAGATAGGCACGGCACGGCACGTTACGTTAATTAATGGATATATGAAGTTGTACCGAGTACTATTCGAGTTCTACAAATCCTCTTCGAGAAATAATTCTTTAAATGTGATTTTAGTTTAAAAACTGCTTTCTGTAGAACCACTTCCGTTGATCGTTAATCGTGAAATCTAAGAAGAGAAGTTGAAATGCAACTGGGAGGTCACGCCTGAAATTAATATTTGTCCTAGAATCCACCAGGTGGTGTGGAAATAAATAACATACGAGCTGACCCAAGTTATCAGGTTTCGAGAAGAGATCATCCTAAGGATCTCCGCTTGAATGTAAGTGATTTTCAATAAACTTATATATAATTAAGTTTTAGGATTCCAGATTGCTCCCAGAGTTAAGCTATACAGTTGTACATAATTCACAAAAAGTTCAGAGAAATAAAATAAAAGTAGCTATTTTTAAGATTATATCTACTTCGTCCCCGAACTCTCTTACACCCATGACCTTCAGGTCGCAACAAAGTGTGTTAGTTTATTTCTTCATTAATATTTATAATAATTGCAATAATAAAAGTCTCCTCAGGGGGCTCACCTTCTTTAAGTAAGTACGGGTGTCACTATCCCGAGTTGCCCTAGTGATCGCTTCCTTTTTCCAAGGGGTTTACTGTCTTTGGTAAACATGGGTGTCACGAACCCGGGGTACACTAGTGATCCTTCTCTATTTTCGACCCTCTTCTTGTCATTCCGTTTCTCCTTTTCTTTTTTTCATGTCCAGACCACAGACCTATGTTACAGAATGAACTTTGTTTCAAATTTTGTTTTTTCTAGTGAGAACTTAATTTTTATTACTAATTTATTATGGTTTACATTTTGTATTGCGTTAGTTTCGTTTCTTTTCCTTTGATTTCTTTCAATATTTTGATTATGTTGCTTTATTCGTGTTCGATTAACACCGTTGGTTGGCCAGCCCGCATGTTTGCCGTGTTCGGCGTCCCGTAAGGAGGAAAGTGATGTTCTGGGGATCCTTTGCGTTCCCTTTGCCCACGCTTCTCCGGTATGGAAGAGATTGGTGGCCTGGGGATACCTCTGCGTTCCCTTTGGCCCACGCTTCACTGTAAACGGGTGGCATGAGTGATCCCGCTCCTGTCAATCGGCTGTGGTACCTATCTTCAGTGTCCCCGAAGAGACATTGCTGTAGGATTAGTGCTGCAGATAAGGGGTGGCGGGATTACCTGTTGGATCCTCGCCTTGAAGCTGTAGCATTATATTCTGGGTGTACTTCAGGTAAGCGCCGTGCCTGCTTTTTGTCCAGATGACCGGCACACTGCCTTTCTCGTTGGACTCCATGGTGGGTGGACGCACGCTAGGATGAAGTCGAGTTCACGCCTATGGATCCAAATATGCTGTGCCCAACTTCAACATTGACCAAGTATCAGTTCATACCAGATTTTTAATAATTTTGCTTCCTAACAATGAAATGTCCAAAGTATCACCCTTTGCTATACAAAAAAACCCTCATCAGAATTAGGTGGTGAAGCGAAATCCGCAAAAGAATTGCGTCCCGGGGATCTGTGTGCTTATTGAAACAAACTCTGCTCTTCAACCTAAGTCTTTTCTGCTTGTGAAATTTTTCCTAAATAGTCCTGTTATAACAAGTTCACACAAAACTCTTAATTCCTGCCTCGGTGTTATTTCTGAAACTGACCTGTTGAGCACCCATGAAGCGAAAGTCTTCGTGGGTTTTTCCAATCATGGTGTTATTCAGGTCAGAAGATTCACTATTAAAAAGACTCTACATATATTCCAACTAAACATTTAATTTTAACTTTCAATCGCCCAATACTACCACAAATATAAAAGCTGGATACCTCAACTGTAGAATACACCGATACATAGCGAATCCTCTGCGCTGTTGTAAGTGCCAAAGGTTCGGACATTTGCAAACTTCCTGCCACGAACAACTGACTTGCTCTAGATGTACGTCTCCTGGAAATGATTCCACATATTGCATTCTAGAGCCAAAATGTATAAACTGCTCATAACCTCATCCATCAGATTCCAAACTATGCCCTAAATGTAAAATAGAGAAACAAATACAGGGAATAAAACAAATCCAGAAGCCCGTAAATTAATAGTTCCACAGTTATCTCAAACATACGCTCAAGATGCCAAATCTTCTACCATAAATAATTCTACACAAACAGATAAAAATATAACAAAAATAAAATGTCCGCCTTTAAAAGTACTTGAATCACTTTCATCCATCCTTAAACCAAATATATCAATATCCACTCCCTTTTCCACATCATCATCATCTTCAACCTAAGCCCAACTCGTGCCGTCCACCTCTTCAACAGCAGCTCTTGTCTCAGATCCACAACAACCTTCTCCTATATCTAGTGACGTACTTTCCACCACCGATAATAAGTTCACACCTAATAAAGCTTTATCAACCATGTCCGTTTCCTCATCCAACTCCACTATTCAACCTCCTTCTGCCTCTACAATAACATGGATTTCGGAAGAAAAAAAAAAAAACATAATTACTTAAAACTATAATAGACATAAAAATGACTCAACACAAACCTAGAAAGCCAGAACCTGCTGAATATACAACGGATGAGGAAGACATGGTTGTCTATGACGTGGAAGAAATTGAACCTAATCCCGATTATGAGAAAAAGTATGGGAAAATGTATTAGAGTATCGTTATGTCTAACTCCGACGAGACACAGAAAATGATTTTTTTTCTCAATGATACATATTGAACTTGGTGGGGAATTCCTCCAACAATCTTTGTTTTTCAATTTGTTTGGGTTGACAAAAATAAAATTTTCGATTTTACCTTTTTTCACTAAAATTTAATTAAATTTTTAGTGATTTTATACTTTTATTGTCTTAACGAGTGTTTGGCGCAGTTTAGTCAAAATTGGCTCTTGCGCCAATAACCACAAAACTCACTCACTCACGCAATAATAAAAGTAAATATACTATGGCTGTTTGTTACACGCATAATCTAATGAAAATTAAGGTTGAAATGTCCGTTGACAATTATAACAATCTCCATAGTTTGAATATGAGTATCTGGTGTATATATATATATATATATATATATATATATATATATATATATGAAAGAAATTTGTATAATATTTCAAAAACCAGAAATAATAGATAATGAACATAACAAGAAATAACGTAATAAAAATATAAAAGTAAAACATGAAGATCGAAAAAATACAGAAAAGGAACTATAAAAAAAAACCTAGCGAGTCAGAAAGCAATTTCGGACATAGGACCGAATAAGTGGGGTTAAACTAGTTTGAAGGCACCAACCTGCCCCTTTGCAACACGGTAGGAAAAACCAAATAAAATAAACAAAAATTCAAAGTATATAAAAAATAAACCAAAATTCAAAGTATACAAAAACTCACAGAGTATGATAAAACCACTGATTAATATTCTGAAACAAATTCTCCCCAATTTCTTAAAGCAGAAGAATCCTAAAACAATTACGAAAAAAAAATATTAAACGAAATCTTCCTACTTACAGATCTTTTTTCCAAGAGAATCAAGAGTCTTGGGTATCTTTGAACGTATCTTTTGAACTACCTTTTACACTAGCCTGCATAGATAGATACGAGATAGATGGCAATCAAGTTTGGTAGACTTTGAATTGGTTGATTGTCAAAAATGTAA
>BMAV01000760.1:39692-68386 GCA_019973955.1 Trichonephila inaurata madagascariensis
AAAAAAAACGATATACACCCGGAAATCCTTAAAATTATTTATAAGATCTAGTGGCAAATTTCTTTAACTTGCGTTCAGCTATATTTTGACCGAAAAGTTTTTTTTTTTTTTTTAGTTTTTTTAATTCTTACAAAAAGAATATATGCGGAACAATTAAATAAAATTTTGCAATATAATTAACTGTGTTTGTGTACATTTAATTAAACAATTAAGTAGTGAATATTGTATTACATAGTTCCATAAAATGTTTAGAAGCTCTGATTTTTGATATTATGAAAAATTGCAGAAATAAAATTTTCACATTATTTGAATGAAATAATACCGGTGCTTTGCAACGAAACTATTAATAGACTAGTGTAAAATAGTGCTATTTTTGAATTTTGTTTAAGGAAAGTATATGATATTCCCTTCTTATTCAGCCACCGCAATACATCACTGAATTTTCTTTCAAATGGTTGGTTCGAGTCATGAGAGTCACTAAAGAGAGGAAGTAGACACAAATTTTGGCTTGGTTGACTCAATCCTCAACATCCCCCCGTTATCCAGAGCTAGGTCACTTGTAAAATGGGGGACAATCTCAGCTGTTGCGCTTTACTTGTGATTGATTTTCATATGTACGAGGTTGATCTGAGAAGTTTCCGACCAAACAATTATACAAGACATTTTTTCTGAATTTTTCTATTTTATTTTCAACATAGTTTCCTTGTAACTCTACACACTTCTCCCAGCGATGTTCCAATCTCTGTAAAATATCCAGAGAGTACTCGGCGTTTTTCTCTGCAAAATAATTGAAATAATTGTTCACGAAGAGTATTGCCTCTTCATTTGACGAAAATATCTATCCTCCGATTGCAATTTTTAGATGAGGAAACATAAAGAAGTCACTTGGGGCTAGATTTGGTGAGTATGGTGGATGGTCAAGTAGTTCAAGCCGTAATTCATAAATTTTCACCATGGCAACCGCTCAGGTGTGAGACAGTGCGTTGTCTTTTTGAAACAGGATTTTCTTTTTTTGCAAATGTTGCCGATTGTCCGCAAGTTCTTCCTTTTACTTGTCAAGTAATGATGCGTAATATGCTCCTGGAATACTTTTTCCTTTTTGTAGATAACCGATTTAAATAACTCCATGACTATCCCAAGAAAAGTCGCCATCACTTTCCTAGCCAAAAAAGCAAATTTTTTTTCACCATTTCCACCTTTGCAAACAACTGTTTGAACTGTACTTTTGTTTCGGGCGTAACCAGGTCTCATCTACGGTAATACATTGTGCCAAAACTTTAATTTATTGCATCTAAACTGCGCCAACAGAGCGTTGAAAAATATTCATTCTAACACGTTTTTGGTCTAACATGAGCAAACACGGCATCCAACGCGCGGACTGCTTTCTTATGCCTAAATGTTGATTTAATGTGTAACAAACGCGTTCATTTAACATGTTCATAACCTCTGCTATCTCTCTCACTTTATTTCTACGGTCGTCTAGCACCATTTGTTGAACTTTGGCGATGTTTTCGTTGGTAGTTGCAGTAATTGAACGTTCGGAACGTCCATAGTTCTTCCAAGCTCTTACGGCCACAGTTAAATTTCACTTTGGTAAATGATAGTGCAGAGTCCCCATTCACTAAATCTAACTCATCTTTGAGTTGCTAAATGGATCGCCTTTTTAAAAACAAATATTTAATGAGAGTTCGATGCTCGATCTGGTCTGATTTTTTTTGTTTTTCACAAAAACACTCACATCAACTCACTTAAACGACTGTTACATAATTACTGAGCGTCCAAAATAGCTGAAAATTTGGTTAGTAACTGTCAACAAATGAGCAACAAAATTCACGCGCTTCTATTGACATCTGCTCTCTTCTTCACGTTGAGGTCGGAAACTTTTCAGACCACCCTCGTACTACCTCCGTTACAAGTAAGCCTGATTTTCCAATGTTAATGAAGACATTTCGTGATTTTTTTTTTAATATTTCGAAATCATTTATATTTTATTTTTTCTCCTTTCAATATTATTGCGATTTTGAGCATTACATTTTTACCCCAGAAAAGATTTGAACATGCTAAAAAATAACTTTTTAATATCATTACCTTTACGGAAGTTAATTGGACTGCGCAAACAATCAAAATTTCAAAAAGTACGCTCAAAAGGCATCCGATAACTGTATCCGGCATTCCTATTACACACACGAGATCCTCCCTCACGAGTAAGTGACTGTTTAATGAGTGTGTTTTCAAAACAGTAACACATAATAAAATTATTGGTCATGATAAAAAGAATAATTAATGATCCAATGTCAATCTTGAGCTGTTTGAAAACGGAAATATTCATTAATGAAATGATTTCTATTCTGAAATTTAAATTCATAACAAATTAATTACCTTAAACATAGTTTTTAATGTTTGATTAAAACTGAAATGCAAAGTATCACTTTTATCTGAATGTTTAATCCAACATTGAGGATTTACGCTTCAGGGTTAATCAGGTATAGAAAAAAAGCGTCGCAGCTGGAATTCAGGGTTTAGTGTTGACTTTTCGTTACAGGACTATTTAGAAAAGATTTGGTTAAATGAAAGGACTGAGTTTGAAAAGCACACATATTTTAAATAAACAGATATCAAATTCACCTGCAGTGGATTCCCCGTCACATAGATCTAGAGGAAAAAGAGATTGCGGACACTTTGGCCAAGGCTGGTGCTTGCGAGGTACCAGGGCCGTCAGCATCCCTCACCTTTTTGGAAATTTTCTCTAGAACAAAACACCAGAATAAGACCGCTTGGATTACCCCCCTCCCCCTAGAGCACCATTGGTATCAGTGTTTTTGTCCTGGAGGCTCTCTGGCTCACGGTTTTACAAGACAGTATCAAACTCTTCTAGCCCGCTTTCGAAGTGGCCATATCAAAACTATGAAATTTTCCAAAGGATGCAAGAGCCTTCAGATGTGCACGAACTGTTCTTCTGAGCCGGCCTCGCCTGCTCACATCCTCGAATGCCTAGGGCTCACCAAGCAGGATCTAGAACACGATCCCTTACTAGTGTTAGACTTTCTGAAAGTATACGACGTCATGGACCTGGTCTAGCACTGCTGACCAATGGGGGCGTGCAACAACAACACAGATATCAGGAATATAATCGTTTCACGGATTTCAGTTCACCACCCCTCCGTTGAGGAATGTATGAGCAATAAATTGTGATTATTTAGAGATGGCATTGTAAGGCATCGAAAATAATACAGATCTAGAATTAGTGGCAATTTTGTCAATGTCGAAAGTCGGTAATTGATTGTTCAATTGAGTATTAAGGTCGCACTGTTCAGTTACACGAGGGCTTTTGGTGACGGACCACGTAATTTTGAACCAAGGTCAAGTGACGAGGTCGACACCCGAGATGACACCCTCTCTCCCAACCACCACACCACACCATCTGGAGGACTCCCCATCTCTCGACAGAACCAACGTGCATCGCCGCCCTACACGGTGGGTCTCCAGTGGTACTGGGCTCGAACTCGCGACAAGGCATGCCAAGGTCCGATACCTATACCACTCGGCTAACACGGTCTTGAAAGTCGGTAAAACGAGGCCTTTACCCAGGTACCGCATATTTGGATCCATAAAAGCCAACCGGACTTCTTCCTGGCATGCCTACACCCACAACGGAATGCAACAAGGGAAGTAGTGTGCCGGTCAACATGCGCCAGACTCGGCGATTACCTAATGTACACCAAGACATAGTACTACAGCATCAGAATGAGGCTTTGATGGGTAACTCTACAGCAATGTCACTCCGAGAACACTGAAGAGACGTATCATCATCCGGTTGACATGAGCGGGCCCACTCCTGTCCATGGGCTATAGCGAAGCATGGGCCAAAGGGAATACAAAATATATCTATAGGACACTATTTTTCTTTTTATAGAACACCACACACGGTAAACATGCGAGTTGGAAAAAAAAAGCATTAGTGGGAAAAAACAAATTATAAAAGAAAATTTATTTAAAATTGCAATTACTAACGAAATATAAATCTTAAAAAAAATCATTTTAAAGTACAATGTAAAAAGATACAAATGTTTCCTCAATCACCTCTTCAAAACTCTTCTCTGCACATTCTGCAGTTTCTGGTGTTTTCCTGTGAGGAAGCTGTTGCTTTTCCCCTGCTCTTCTAAGATTTTGTGCTGATTTATAGGTTAATAGATCTGGTTTAGTGAAGCTAGATCTGATGGGGATAAGTCCCATCACCACAAAAAATTTCGCAAATGAAATATTAAACTTGCGTGTTATCCATCTAGAAAGATAGTCACTAAAATAACCTGATGGCGTGAAACCCATGTTTAACAAAGTCATCATGCCCCCTGGGAGAAAAAAAATAACTAGAGGAGCTCGGGATTGTGACATCCGGACTCATTTTAAGAAGACTAGCTCCCCTGAGGAGCAAAGCTCTTGAAACAGACACTCAATTGAAAACGAATTCTGCATTCGGTCTAAAAACAAGAAGATTTATACAAGGGTTTTAAACAAAAATATTGGTGCCAACATGCAAAACAAATATCATCTATTTAATGAATAATTGTTTTAAAACAGCAATGTGCATACAAAATTTAAGCGCAATTAATACGAAATCAGCCTTTGTGCAGGGATGGATAGAAGTATAAGTGACAGTAAGTGTTTGAATTTTATAAGTGAATGATCTCCACGTCTGCCAAAAGGATTACAAAGTTTCAACAGTGATTTCTTTAGAATTTTTATAAATACAATTCACACATTAATTTAACTAAGAATGCTACACATCTAAACTAAATCTACATGTTAATAAATATAAATGACTTTTCTAAATGTAAATGTTTATCTTTAATTTCGTATTTCTAACAATTGAGTATAGTGCATCATAATGCAAATTTTTATAATTAAAACAAAGGCACGAAATTAACTATACACTTTCAGCATACGGAATAGAACACCATGAAATCAAAATTAAAGAAACTATTTTATTTAAATTGAATTTAGTCCATATGCAATGGTTTAGAAGAGAATTTAAAGCAATACCATATTTTATTTCGCTGAAACTCTCAATTTTATATGTGTGTGTGTCGACTGAAATTTAAATTTATTTTCTTTAGATAGTCCAAAGGTTTTTTTTTTTAACCGTTTCAGAATTCCGTTTCTAATAAAAACATCATTTATGAAAAAAAATCATGATTTTAGGGTAGTCGGATACCTTAAAAGAAGGAATTTTAGTTGCTTTACGAATATCGTCATTTCGCATGTACCGGTTTGCACCGACAATCATTCGAATTAAAAAGTATTACTTTATTAAATTCTGGTGTTTTTAATTCTTATTCGCGTCAGCAAACTCGTGAAAAAATTTTCTCTTTAGAGTCTTGGATTCGAGTTTAGATTCCTCATACCACACATCATTCTTACAGATAGATGTGCTATTTAACTCACACCAGCAACAACGATCTCGCATTTTCTTAAGGAGAGTGTTTCGAGAGCACTAAGTGCCTATCAGTAGCCTCCTATTTCATTTGACCTCGTGAGAGGTTCTAATCTCTACTGGCCTCATTGACAATATACCCAATTTTTCAAAGTTAATATAGTCATTGAATCCATTTTTTAAAAAAGTGTGTCCAGTCCGTACATATTTATATTTCACACTCCTTCCTGTTTTTCAAATGTATTGCGTTTACGAGCACTCAATTCAGAGAACAAAAACATATCAGAACGTTAAAATAAATGAATGTTTGAAGTGTATTTTATTCACGATCCCAGTTCCAAAAGTTTTGCTCCACCCACTAATTGTGCACACGTCTAGCGGCAACCTAATCTAGTGGAATGGTATACCTATTTGATAAAGAGAATTTCCTGCCCGAGAATTTCAAAGCAGTAACACTTATGTAAAAAGTTTCTGCAAAAATATTGGCAAGGAAAGAAAAAAAAAATAGTAATGATTTGATTAATCATGAATTTCTTCAAAAAGGTGTTCATTATTGACATATGAATTCTATGCGGACTTCTAGATGTAAGAAAATTAATAACCTATTGTTCCCTAATCAACCCTTCACAAGATAGTGGATAGCTGTATGCCTACATTCAAACGAAAAGCAACAAGATTTATAGAAGGATGTTCCTCAAAAATATTGGTACTATCACATGCAGTGGTGGCCAAAATTGGGGACACTTTTGAAAACTATTATGCTCTTTTTTTAAAAACAAAAATTGGATGAGTATTGAAAATTTTACGTTGTACAAAATGCAAAGTATTTTGTATCATTTTAAAGAGAATTTAATCCTGATTTTAATATGAGAAAAATTGAAATATTTGCAATGTAAAATAAAAATTATGCTGTAATAACTATGGATAGTCATAAGATTCTGAATATAACAGTGAGTCATCAGTGTTTAGTGAGTTAGCCTTTGTTTTTTTATAAGAGCTTCACACACATTGATGTTTCGTTAAGCTGAAAATAGTTTTAAGCTCTTCTTTCGTTATTACATGATTTAAGGAATTCACGATATTTTTTACGGCTGCCTGGCAAGATTATTCTTCTACGTGTATGACACATTCTAAATCCTGTTGACCTTGAGTTTATTTAATTTGAAACAATCTTCACATTTCGAATGATGGCTTAGACTCGCGATGCATGGTATTTTATTGAGAAAAAAAGTACTTAAAATTTAATTCATGAATTTCCTAATTATATGAATCCACATCGAATTCATTTGATTTAAATAATTAAAAAACAGCTCTTTTAAAAAACAACATTTATTAGATATTTTTCATTATGTATGTGATTGCCAGAATTATAAATAAAAACAAATGCATAAGTGTTGTTACTATTGGTTGGTGTGCAGACATTTCAGTTCTTCTCTCCTGCTCATGAAGATATTATTTTTTGTGCTGATGGCTCAATGAGAGTGCAAAATAATTGGAATAGCCGCTGCATGAGATCACGCAGTACCTTCAATTTCTAAAGAAAAGCGGTTTTATAGATTCTTTTTTTTAACATTCTGATAATGTCTCGGGTTTAATGTTTACCTGCAATGTATTGGGATGGAAACGTTTGAATTGTGTGTCGAAACTCATGGAACGTAAGTTTTAAAAAATTGATAGTTTAATGTAACATCGCTAATTTTGTGCTTTTGGTGATAGACCTTGTAGATTCCTGCCACGATGAATGAAATGTGAGTTGGCTGATGTGGTACCTCACTCTCTTAGCATTATTACCTCGCCAATGTCAGATCATCGGCCTTGGGGAGAGTTGAACAACATACCATTTTATTTGTATGATATTCCTTAAACAGAATCGGGATTCGAACCTACGGCTCGACAGAAATAAAGTTTTATATCCAGTCGGAGGCTGAATAAGAAAGGTATATTGTGTAATTAAATATTGCGCAATGAAATAAAATTGTACTGTAAAAAGTTCTTGTTTGTTGAGTATACTTCGATAATAAATCTTGACATTATTTCATTCAAATGTTTGGAAGTGTTTATAATTTTATTATTTTTAACAACATTAGTAAGAGTCTAAAGTATAACGTCTAACCTACAACTTTTTCCGTTGTAATTTAATAAAAAGAACAATATGTATCGTGAAATTCAGAAAAATCCTAAAAAAAATATTACAAACTTAGTGGTGAAGTTTTTTTATAACGCAATTTCAATAATATTTTAAATGGGTTTTGAAATATGTATATTTACACACAATTAAAAGGATATGGTATGATTTACGAAAACATTTTTAATTTAATGATTTCAATTTTTTTTTGTCGCCTTCTTTGTGTGTATCCTATGAAAAACAGATTTTGTACTCAAAATTTCATAAAAAGCTAGCCATTTAATTTTTGCAGGAAAAATTTGTGAAGTGATTTTAAAATACTACTCCTCCTACAGAAATGTACGTACATGCATTAAGTCTGATTTATAAATACATCAAACTACGTATAAAAATAGTTGGTGTGGGTTTTGCGATAACGCATACAATACTTCTTTTTATGAATGCTGATTGAAAATTCCTGAAAAAATGCATAAATTCTGAGTTCATTTATTTTTTAAGAAATAAACATTGATTTGATCCAAAAATGCGAACCAACTTTTTTTACATGTACCATTAGCAGTAAATAAAACCAATTCTAAGCATTAGGCACAATAAAAAAAAGGCCTTAGAATTTTAAATGAAGACAAACTAGTTATTTTATCTTTCTGAGATAAGTAAGTTTAAAATTTTGATTTGTGTGCTCATAAGGATGTGAATAAAAACGAATTTAAATCTCTCTATCATAATTCTGTGCTTTTTAAGTTTAGAACTTTCAAATTTTGTGAGGTTATAGAAAAGTATATAAAAAATAATTTAGGCTAAGCAAATTAGATTTGATTTTTTGACCGCTTTTTGTCAATTAAATCGTACTGTGTCTTTATAAATAAAGTATGCTGAAATTACAAGCTGCTTTTTTACAAATTATTGAACATTTAAGTAGAGAATATTGTATTACACATTCATTCGCGAATATTAGAAAACTCTGATTTTTAATAATGTGAAAAAAAAGTTTTTCATATAATTTGTGTTAGCACTAAAATGGTTAATAGCGGTTTCTCATAAATGAAAAGACACCACTCAATAAAACATAACACAGTCGACTGCTAAAAGTTCTTTGTTTCACCCAAACTATATGTAAACAGTTACACTCTCAAAAACAAGGCGTGGGAGTAGCGCAATACAAGCGTCTCCTCTTTCCATGTTGAGATGTTTAAATAAACGTTAATGAAAAAGAATGTTAAAATAAATCTGTGAAGAATCTAATTTTTTCACGAAAATTAAAGGGACATATAAAATATTACCACATATAAAAATATTGGTAAAGGAAGAAAATCTTTAATGATTTGATTAATCCTGAACTGTGTGTTTCAAAACGATGATGCTCATTATTGACATGAATTCTATGTGGACTTCTGGATGTAAGAAAATTAATAACCTTATATACACATACTACTACCATTTTGATTCTTATGTTAGACTAAAATACCAAAACATCGTTTTTAACTCTTGGTGTCCATTTCCACATAGAAAATTGTAGCAAAACGAAACCAAATCTTAAGTTCTAATTTTTGGAATTTTACGCGGCCGCGGTAGCCGAGTGATATAGGTATGGGATCGTGGCTTGCCTTGTCACGAGTTCGAGCCCGGTACCACCAAAGACTCGCAGTGTAGAGAGCGATGCACGTTAAATCTGTCGAGAGCTGAAACGTCACCCGTTGGTGTGGTGTGGTAGTTAGGAGAGGGAGGTGCCAGCTGTTGTCCACGTCACTTGACCATGGTTCAAAATTACGTGGTCCGTCTCCAAAAGCCCTCGAGTAGCTACTTTAACATTATCCTTTGAAAACATCCATTTATATATTTCTTTGTTGTAAATTACTTAAATAGGTGTTGGACCAACGTTTCCTATAATCATTTGAACAAATTTGGAAACCACATTTGCTAGTGTGAAAGCCTATTATCTGGCAAAGACGTTAGATCAGTTTCTGGTAATGTATCCATTGAACGACATATCAAGAAATGTGCAAGAGTTAAAATTTCCAGATCATGAGGCTCTGAAGGTAAAGGAGAAATCGCGCGCGGACGGCTATTTAAAATTCCTTCAATTTGATTTATCAAAGTTAAAAATTCTTCTACAGTTAATTTTGAATCACCTATACCGTTCTTTTCAAATGATATTTGAATGATTTGACTCCAGCCTCCCAAAGCCCTCCAAAATTTGGGGAACTAGGAGAAATGAAATTCCACTGAATTCCTTCATCAGACAAATAATTAGTTAATAGCTCATCTGGTTTATTTATAATATTGTACGATTTATTTAATTAAGTAAAATAATAAAATTTTTGCATTGTCACTAAACAATTTGCTACTTTTACCGCGTTTATAAAAGAATCTTTTAAGA
This sequence comes from Trichonephila inaurata madagascariensis, assembly GCA_019973955.1. NCBI lineage: Eukaryota > Metazoa > Arthropoda > Arachnida > Araneae > Nephilidae > Trichonephila > Trichonephila inaurata. Next base: position 49,626 of record BMAV01000760.1, read on the forward strand.
GTAGGCAATTATTATTATTATTATTATTAAATAAATCTGACTATTCAGAAGGAGGTATAAATCTCAGAAAATTATAATTCAAACTTCAAGCCTTATTAAAATACTAAGTATCAACAAGATTTTCGAAAGTGCCAAAAAGTTATCTGTAATAAAGTTTTGATGAAGTTTTTGAGATTTTTTTTCCAATATTTCACCATTACGGGAAAAAATAGCTTATTTTATTTTTCTTAAAGTCAAGACTTGATTTAATTACTAAATCAATTAAGTGTTCAATGTTTATGGCAAAAATGCAAAGAATTCCCCATCAGCAATCAGCGGAGAATTTACTTGAAGAGAAAAAAACATTCCAGCAAGATTTTTTGTGATGAAAGTAAAAGTAGATAATAATGAATTTCCTCATCCATGATGCGGAATTATTTTTAAAATTCTTGATTAGACATATTTTTGGCGGAGAAAAACTTTGCTAAATAATTGTTTTCCTTTCCGAAAAAGTTTATTCTGTGAAAAAAAACAACCTATTTACAGTTGAAATTGAAAGAAAAAAAACCTTTGATTCTAAATTTTGTTGATATATACATAAAAATTATGTGAAATGAAGGGGATAGAAATTTACCAAAAAATATCTGTATACCGGGGAAGTATTTTTGTCATCTCAATGAATATAAGTTTTCCGAGTTTCTAAATAATTTCTGTTATTATATATTAGTTAGTATGTTCAAAACTTATACTGTTTAACGATATTATTAACACACATTTTAAGGAAAAAAAAATATTTTTCTGTAATAATTTTTATTACATAATTATTAAATAAAAATAGCAACAACTATAAACAATGAATTTATTTATTCATTTGGTTTTGCTTTCTCTACCTGAATTCGGGTTTGACACTTTTTTTTAAAAGTGATAGCTAGTTCTCGAGAGTAACTAGATAAATTTCTTTCTTTCACTGTTTCTGCAATCTCTTAATTCAATTCCGTTAGATTTTCGATTGCTTCGAAAGATGAGGTGGTCACAAAGGGTTCGATAAATATAAACACTTCGAAAATTTATTTTATTAAAATGCTGCAAAAATGTTTTCTGTGTTATTTTAAAATGTATTGCTTGATTAGAGTTTTAATATTAAATTAATTGTGGATGTTGAGTTTTTTGAAATCAAGCCAATTAAAAAAAAATGGCAATCAATGCCATGGTCATAAAACTGGTAGAAAGTGTGCCATTTTAGAATTATAATTAATTGGGCGATATTTAAAATAACTTGCTTAGGGTATTATGCAATTAAAAAAAATGTTTATTTGTTTATTTTTTTAGTTTTCTTTTATGAAGAGATTGTAATGTTTGTTTTGATTGACTGAAACTATATTAATTTTAATTAAACCATTAAAAGTTTTCGACTTATTTATGATTTTGATTAATATCATCGCCGTGTAAGATCACGTTAATGAAAATAATCACTGTATAAAATTGGTAATTCGTGGTCATGGTATCTATAATGGTATGATGGAGGACATAATTTTTTTCCATTTTCAAAAATTTCTTATTCACTTAACCAAGTGATATTTTTTATTTTTTTATTTTTCCAAGAAATGATATGATCTCCTCATCACACCCTGTTCTCGCTTGACGTTGCGCTTTGTTGCGCCTTGTATATATTCTGAGTGTCTAAATAATATATTATGACAACTTGACACTTATATACGCAAATCAAATACAGCTTCATGTATTGCCAATAGAAGACGAGCCAGCTAATAGTAAGGAACATAAGGGTAGTGAACAATCAATTGTACACTATTTGGCTTTTATAGAAACAAGGAGGGAAAAAACGTGATTTAACTGCGTTTGAACACACGAGATGACTGTGGGCTCTCGAAATGTCAAAATAAATAACGGGAAAATAACTGAAGTGTTCAAGAAAAGCGTGTATTAATATTGTTACGAAGATTAAACTAATGCGGAAATTGTGTACACAAATAAAATGATAATAACTCTCACTAGTCAAAACTCAAGACTTTATTCCACGAACTAAATGTTTCCTTTGCTCAGATATTTCCATCTAAACTTCCAGAACTTTCCATAACTATAATTACAGTTAACTTTTATGAATACTAGTACAGTTAATAATAATAAAAGCACGAGACAAAGAAAGAATTACACTAAACAAAAATAAGCACAGTACAGAAATTAAAGTCAATGCAAAGAAAACAAAATTTATTTTTGGCAAGTCGCCCGCAGTCGAGCTCTTGAGTACGAATAGTAGATTGTATCCATGGCAAAAAAAGTGGATTAATTTTACTACAATATGCACAGATAGTGCAACCACATGACAAGTACAATAACATTCAGCATGTGCTCGTCTTAAGCTACTGAATACTCGCTCAAAACGGAGAATCAGGATATGTGTCCAGTCCAACAGAAAAGCAAACATACTTCAAATTGCATGAAATCTTAATCAAGGAGCAACTATGAATGTCTCTGATTGCAACACCGCGTTTTGCACCTTTTGGCTACGGTTGCCGACGACCTATTCGAAAGTCTCTACTGTCGATCTTGAATAGAAGATATATACGGTTCTCATAGTAGCACAAGCATTTGACAGTAAATGACAGGAAAAGAATCATGTGGCCTTAGGAATTGCGTTTTCAGTAACACTATGCGGATGGTAGGCTGGGTGTACAGAGAGAACAGAACAAAATCATGGACTTCACCTGCATTGCCATAACTTATGAAGCTGGTAGTGCAGCGTCTCTCAAATTGTAAGGTGCTCCCCCCTAGATGAGCTTGATAATTCTACCAGGGAAGCGGGAGCATATTAAAAAGTCGAAAATAAAAGATTTAAAAAAAAATTATTAATTAACTGAAAGGAATCAAAACAAAATACATTCTGAGATAATAAAAAATACTCATTTACAACGATATAATGTACTTATATAAATGCATCAGCACTGTACATTGTATTTCATAATTAATCTAACAATATTAAGTTAAGAACAAGTTTAATAATTACTAGTGATCCAATTCGCTTTTACAAAATTTTATGCAAAATTTAATACATACCATAATAATTTATACAGTTTATAACTAAAATCGTATTGTAGCTTTAGCGTTTAAGTGCTTTATTATTGAATTCAATACATTGTTACTGTATGAAAGGGGGTGCCATGAAAATTATGATGGAGAATTCAGACGCAAACATTAGAAAATTGAGAAGCACTGAGGTAGAGGCAATATTATGGTATGAAGGATGAATTCTTGCCATTGAATAGATCCTTCGATTCCTTGATGATTGAATAGGTTTTGTTGAAGAACATCTGAATAATCAAGTGTATTTAAGTGTTATCACATATGAAGTACATTCTGATGTTAATGATGTACTTTGCCGGAGGACAATGTTCCTTGTCATATCACTGGTACTGTCCTAGATGACTCAGAGAGCATGGTGGATACTTGTCCTTGCTGAGTTAGCCTTCACAATCACCAGACCTCAATCTAGTTTAAATATTTGGAATTAGATAGAACGGAGCATCAGATAGCTGTATATATTATTACCGTCCACTCTGAAGGCATTGCAAAGTGCAGTTCTTCGAATATAGTCTCAGATTCATCATACCACTTACCAACATCAGATAGAGTCCATGCCAAGAATAATCCATGTATTATTTAGGGTAAAAGATGGTCCAATATTGCATTGAAGGGGTGGTCATTACATTTTAGCCACTCAGTGTATGTCATATTAATAACAGCTGGAGTTTAATGTTAAATTTTGTTAATAAGTTTATTGTTCAAAACGAAATACCTATAATCGTTTGGGTAGAAAGAGCAAATACTTGAAAACGTGAGAAGAATTCATATTTCACGGATATTTTCTTTCTTAATTAATATTTTAATCAGTATTTAGAATTGCATTCACAGATATCTCTTTTTATAGCGCACTTATCTATATTTTTCATAAATTTCTTTCGGAAGCTGAATAATTTACATAACGTTTTTGTTCCACAGTTTGCATATTTATAATAAAAAATAGTTTTAAAAACGGTCTACTTCATTTTCACGGACTTACGCAAATGGCGTTAATAATGAGAAATATTTCTCATCCCGGAAGAAGGCTTAGTGTTCTATCTTGGAGATAAAAAGTCCATTAACCGACAAATTCTGTACCTGACGACATCGAGGATTATTTCTGTCTAGTACATCTACAATAGGATAAAAATGCACTTTAAAGATTATCTTCTTTCTTTCGTGTTCTGGGCGTACTGCTTAATTCACTCTTTATGGTTAGAAGCATATAAGAGATTTAAAAGATTGCATTTGGAAACCTTAGGAGACTAACTTCATATTTTTTTACATGAGAGGAAAAATTTCTATATAAAAAGAAAAACGAGTCATTTTACGATATGAGTAAAAAATAAATGATTTGTAAAGTACTACTTCATTTGAAGTTACTGGTATATTACATATTTTTTGGAATATAAAGGCAGTTTTCGAAAAAAAAAAGATTATAAGATAAATAAAATGCACTCACAGGATTTTAAATTAGTTAGGAAGTTAGATTTTATATAATTATGGAAATGTATACGGTTTAGGAAAAGAGTTTCTTTATTGAATTTTTATTTTACATCTAAATATACGTATATAAAAAAATTGCTTTATTATTTACGCCGCATTTAAATTAAATAAAAATCTGTGTATAACATATGTACACGGATAATAATGCAATATTTTTTTTCAATAAAATTGTATGAACCTATTTTCTTTTATAAAGAACATTAAAATCTTTAATTCAAGCGCGTTACATATCAGGATAATGTAAGACAAAAAAAGAAAAAGTTTCAATATACTTAAAGAAGTAAAATATAAAACAAAATTAAGTCAATTCCTACTTAGATCAACAAAGAAAATTTTTATTTTAACCACATTTTATTAAATAGTTACAATTAATATAAATATGTATATACATATGACAGAATCACAACATTAAGTGGTAGTTAGTTTTTACTAATTATCATTAAAGTTACGTATTGTCATCCAAAACAATCCTGTCTATAAAATTTCAGTTCAACTGAATGCTTTAAAAAGGGAGAAAAAAAAATCTTTTTTAAAATTTCGACCCAAGTCGCTAAAAATGAAACCGACGTGTCTGTATCGGTAATTCTTTAAATAATTAGTTTCAGTCGATTAATTTTAATTAATTATAATTAAATTATCATATTCTTACCCAAAAAAATAGTGTATAGATAATTGCAGCTCAAACGAGTGCCTTAAAATGTGAGAAAAAAAACTTTTTCATGTTTTGTCACAAGTTGCCAAAAATGATGCCATCGTGGTTTCATTTGTAATTCTTTGAGTAATTAGTTTTAATCAATTAATTTTTATTAATTATAATTAAATTACGGTAATGTCATCCAAAATAATCATGTATATAAAATTTCAACTCAATTGTGCGCTTTAAAATATATTTTATAAACGGTTGAAAATTCCACGAAGATAAATAAATATATAGAGTGTGAGTTCATAGTAGGAATTTAAAAAGTAGAAAAAATACTTTGACGCTTAATATTGCTACCAAAATTTTTAAAGTTATTAAGTTATATGAAGAATAATTTAATGAATTTTTAAACGCGCCATAGCTTTAACATTTTTATTTATTTATTTTTGTAGAATTTCTTTGAGACACAATATTTTTTCAAAAACTAGTATTCGAACCATAGTTTTATGTTATGGTTTCATTTGATTGTCTGTTGTTCTCAGACGGGAGATACATCAAACAAATGTATGCATCCATATCAGGTTATATTCTAATAACCACAGAGACCCGTCGAATGTAGCAAAGAAATAGTAAACATTACAAGAGATCCATTTTGAATATTTAATTTCTAAAATTGCAAGTAAGAAATATTGTAATGAGCTGAACACTGATACTACTTGTTATAGTCTACTTGTATAATTCAGATAACGCATTTCAAATAGAATAGTGGGATAAAGATTTTTCAAATATTAAAATTCTTTTTAAAAAATTCTCAAAACTTAAAAAATAAAAATTACTATGCATGTATTCAAGTCAAGTGATATTTATTCCCCTATTCAAATTATTATTGATAAATATGTAATTCTGAAAATAAAAGGTTTCTGTAAAAATTAGAAGTTGGCAACAACGAAGCACATGAACTGATTTGATGGAAACACGTGATTGCATTCATCATATGGTGCTGTCGTCACAGGAATTTAAGAATTGATTGACTGGAAACACGAGATTGCAGTTGTCATTTGTCTCTGACGTCACATAAATTTAGAGTATTTAAACATTTAATTACGAACTGATTTGCTTTTAACTGCAATGCCGTCTCAAGTGCAGGGGTAAGAAATTTTCAGAATTAATGAAGCATACTGTTAGTAAAATTTTTATCTCTTGGTGTTATTTGATCTAGACTGCATCCGAGCTACAAGTTAGGTAAATGATACGTAAGTGGTGTGTAAGTTTTTTATTATGTTTCATTCTATATTTCGTAAAGATATGTAAAAATTATGTTTTGTTTTTCCTGTTCTTTATTAATATTTTTTTCCCTTTTATCTCATTGTATAACATAAAATAGAAACTTTTTAATGAGGTGCGAAATTTTGCAGATGATTTTTTACCCCAAAGCAGCCTTGACAAAATGCAGCGTTTTATTTTTTGCTTCTTATATGATTCTATGTGCCAGAACTTTTAGATTTAATACTTAAATGTTAGTCTTTAAAAATATAATTATTCGTCGATTTAAAAATGTTTACGTCTATATATATTTACAGTCAAACCTCCATATTATGAACCTCTATATTGCAAAGTTTTCTATATAGCGAACTTTTTCCTGGAACCAAGAACATTTCACGATTTTCTTCGTAAAATAACCTCTCTATAGCGAAGTGCATTTTCTATATAATGAACTTTTTCTCTTGCTATTCAGTTTTTTTCTCCCTTTTCTTTAAAGCATTTATGGACACTTCAAGTTATTTTTTTAACTCATTTTATGGTGATCATAAATCTAGAACTGGTTTTATTAGATACCCAGCTCGCCGAGAGCAATAGAGTTCTGGGAGTTTAAACCAAGAAGTGGCACTTACAACCCCCATCGTCCAGTTAGTGGAAATTTCTTCAATATCCTCTATCAACCTCAGTGGAGTGTCCCCGCACCCTTTAACTTGTCTCCGTTCATTTGCAGTTTTGATCAGTCCTACTGGTAACTTCGTTTCTAGTAGCTCAAAATGTCAAAACATTAGTGCTTGAGCATCAAAGAAACACATTTAATTCTTTTGGAAGTGGATAAAGGCGTCAAGAAACTTTCCTTGCAGTGTTTCTTTCTTTTCCTTTTGATAGGTAAGATATGTGAAATAAATATTATTAATTTACGCAAAGGTGCCAATAATTACTTTTTTTAATATATAGTAATTATGAATTTAAAATTTATTTTATGTGGTTTATAAAGCAAGTTGAAAGTTAAATCTCTATATAACGAATTTTCCGTATAACGAACTTTTTTTCGGGATTTAGCGACTTCGTTATATGGAGGTCCGCGATTGTATATACATTTATATTTACGTCTATTAATATACATACACACATATATTTATATTTCAAATAATTTATTTCAAATGATAATTTAAAAGTAGTGTTTTCAGCCCGTCAGCAAGAAACTTTTTTTTAAAGAAGAAAACACAAATTTGTATGCAGAAATTTTCAATTTTTTTCCGTTAGAGGTACCCGTACTTGTTTTTCCCCCATCTAATCCAACAAACATTTTATCGTAAGAGAAAACAACATGGAGATATATAAATCCATATGATTAATAGGCGATATACTTCTGGAAGAGAAACATTCTATCTTGCGCAAAAAATAGGTTGTATCATATTTTCCTTTCATTTTACTTTGGTTGATTGAGTGATGATACAAAATGAGTCTAAGATTTCTTTCTTGATTATAAGTAATTAATGAAACAATATCTACATCTTTTTTTACTGTTTTATTTCCTCATGGAAATTCTAATTTTGTAAGTTTCTCCTTACATACAAAAAACAAATTATATATGATCTTGGGTGATTAGTTCTGATAAAAATAAAATTTCTGTCAGAGAAAAACATGCAACAATACACTAGAAAACACTATTTGGTTTGATATACTTTTACTTTCGCAATAATGTAAAAAAAAAACAAGAAACAATTTGTTTTAATTTAACAACCATAGTATTTTTAATCTTTTATTTAATCTGCTTGTTTTTTTGTAATCACCTAATAGAAAAACAGGTTTTTTTAAAGATTTTGTTGGTACTTTTCTTTTATCTAATAAGAATAAATGTTTTGTTAAAACAATTCTTTGTTAAATGTATTAATTGACGTAACGATAATAAACCGATAGGAAAAACCTGTTTGTTATTATTTTCTACTTTAATATAATCGAAGATATAAATATATTTCAAAGAGTGTCAAGCTTCGTTTTGAAACATAAAACTATATTTCATCAGTTTTAAGGTGACTGCCTACCTTCGGACAAATTTTTTTATAGAAACAAATTTTTGAAACAAATTGAGTGTGTTTTCAGGGAAAAAACCAATTATGTAAATACATAAAAAATTTTAAATAAATATTGTACTTTTAGAAAAATTGGTTGCTTTCAAGGAAATTTTACCAATTTTTTACAAAAACGGGTAGCACTGTATAAAAATTTCTAATACAATTATGATGATTTTCTTTACACAACAATATACATATTATAGTGCTCTTCAAAATGAACCAAAATCTAAGAGAAATATTAAAGTACAAAAAATTTACAAACAATTATACATAATAATATGAAAATTTTGATATTTTTAAAGTTTTCTCTTTATAAAAACTACCCTAAATGAAAAAATATTAACCTACACCAAACCTTTAATAGTCCACTTGTGACGTCTCTCGCGTCCTTCTGCTAACATAACTCCTATGTTCTTTGACGGCCACGATTAATGGCAAAACCTTTCCAACCCAATACCAAGAAGATAAACGAATGTAACATGTAAATGAGATATACTTTAAAAGGATAGAAGCTTTGATGATAAGATATAGCGCGGCAAGTTTAGAGATAGCTTAGTGTGGAATCTTTCAGATCAAGAGTTAGCAGTCCGATAGCTTTGGAAGGAATAGAAGTCCAATATAAAGAAGTTGGAATCGTCGTATATAAAGTGAATTTATAGATATCTCTCAATAGGTGAAGGAAGGAGATCTGCAAAAGGTAATATTTGATATAGGTAGTTAGATGAATCGGTTTATTTATTATAATTAAGATAAAGGATCTAGTTGCGTGATCTGACTTAAATACAAGGTTTAATTGGGTGTTAACTCTCACTTTAATTAAAATTGTCAAATTAGAATTAAGTAATATAAGTTATTCCTAATAAAAGTTGTATTAAGAACTACTATGTCTCATCATTTTGATAATCCCACACCTCTAGCTTACGCGGAACCGGAACGACATAGTCATCACAGGATGGCTATGTCACACACTTTATGAAAAATGGTATAATAAACATTCCCACACAATGTCAAAACGTTATCTGGTTTGGTTCTTAAAATATCATGTATCTGGTAAATAGTTTCTTTCGAAAACATTATTTTGAGTTAAAACGCATTTAAAGTTTTATCCTACTGCCCTTTTGCAGAGAATGATGTTTTTTAAAATCATTCTAACTTTATTTCTATTCAGCGTAAAGGAAAAATAAAAACTGTTTTGGAAAGATAAATGTTCAAACTATAAAATTTTGAATTAAAAAAAATTCCTTATACAAGACGAAAAACGACATTTTTAAGGAAGGCAGTCACCTTAAATGGTATATTTTGCTCTTTTCCGCGTTTATGTTTAAAATTGCCAACGTTTTTCATATTCTAATAAATTATTTAGAATTTTCTCTTATTAACTCATTCTTGTTAGTTATATGTTGGAAAAAAAAAGCTCAGGAAAATTCGAAATATCATTTTACTTGATTAAAAATAACATCCATTTTGACATTATTGTTGAGTGAAAAAATTTGATTATTTGTTGAAAGGTATCTTATTGCAGACTTTTTGATTCTACTTTTATGTTACCTTCTTACAGGTTGTTATCAAAATAATAGAAATACATTAGATTTGTATAGAATCCTTTATTAGCATGGTGTAGTACCACCTTTGGTATGCAATATAGCTTGAATTCACCTAAGAATCGATTCAAGAAGGGATGAATATTGAATCATTCTTTATAGAGATATTGTGAAAGTCTGCGAGAGAGGCCAATGGAGGATATATATTCTGCATTGAACGCTAAATAAAACGTTAAAATAAATCGTACCGGTTCAATTATATTCAGGTTGGGAGACTGTGGGTAAAGGCAGATATTTAGACTCTGCCTCATGTTCATGAAACCATTACTGGACATGTTCCGCTGTTTGGATAGGTGCATTCCCCCCCCCCATCTCCTAAAGAAAAAAAAATAACCACATAGGATGGATATAGTTAGCTAAAATTTCTCTATACTTCTTCTAAGTGATTCTTCCTTTCAGAGTTACGATAGGTCCAGCGGAAAACAGCGACTACCGTAAATGTCCATAACATGAACGATCCATAACATTTTACAAAAACACCATGTTGTACTGGTTGGTTATCCTGAGAACAAAGCATTCTAATAAAAGAAAATATCCCTTCTTACGAAATTAGTCTCGGCAATAATTTATCTGAATCAATAATTTCATTTATTTGTGCAAACAAATCTTATTTCATGTGAAAATAGATTCTAATTTTGTGAACAGGTAACGGATGTATACTTTTTTAAACAAAAACATTTTTCATGTAGATTATTATTTGTTTATGAAGTAAAACAAAAAATTATTGTAACAATATCATTGTATTAAACATTGTTACATAGCAACGATAATCAATAATACTTTGTGTCATAAATATTGCTCTATTCAAAAGCTCAACGCTAACTCAACTTTAACAATAGAATTCTGATAGAATTTTATGAAAATAATTTGGAATTATTGAGGTATTTAAGCTGCTATTATTTTTTGCAACAATATACGTAAAATTTCGTTTATCATTCAAATGAAAGTATAATTTATGAATATATGAAATTATATTTTTGTCCTTCCCGGGCATGGCAAGGTCTACTCAGCCTTTCATCCCTACTGTAGTGGGTTGATACCAAGCTTGCTTGGGGGATTATTGGGAGTCTCGCTTCAGACTGACCACCAGATCGGTACTTCTGCTCATGCACCTCAGCGTCCAATGGTATATGGACCACGTATACTGGGATGGATACAGTAGGCATTGGTCCTCAAGATCTGTGGCACCACTGAGTTTGAGTTTATATTATTGTCATAATACAAGCAATTTATTCTTGGTAAACCTCGAAAACTGGCTCAAGTAAGAAACTTTATTTTTGTGGGGATCTAATTTGTTATCAGAATGCAAATCTTTCTTAGCTAGATTTTGAAACCAATCAAAATGGCAACTATTTGGTTAAAAAATCCGTAGCGTCATATTAGTTCCACTTTCATTTTCAGAATTAAGGTTAATAATATTCCGTATAAGTCATGCATTTTCTATAACCCATTTTCTAATGTTAGGACATTAATCTTGCTGTTGCTATACCTTATATTTACCTAAAAACTTTATTTTAAGAAAAAATTATTTATGAAGGTCATTTAAACAAGAAGTATATCTAAGATAAGGTTTGAGGAATAAAATTTAAAAAAAAAAGAAAAAAATATCTCCCGTATTCAACGGGGTATCAAGAATGATCATGTGATAGACATATCAATCGGAGGCAATTGGGCGAGTGCAGGAAGATGGATCGAGTTCGTAATACAAAGGGAGAGTCCATTTCCTTTGAGATAAATTGTTTCTCTTGATGCCAACAAGGAGGATTATTTTCCATTTCGGTGGATGAGTGCAGCAGAGTGGTGGCTATGAGAAAATAATAATTTGTTAAATTCTGATATATTTAAAAAAAATAGAAACGTATCTGCTGTGAAAGTTACGTTTCATTCTTTTATTTATTTATTTTTTTCTATTTTTCCTCAAGACTAGGAATGGGAGAGTCGGCTTACAAAGGATAATAAGAATAAAATAAAAGTTCGTGAAAAAGTGCACAGAGGTTGCATTACGGTCTCGTTTAAATCTTTCATCCAAATTGAAATACCTCCTTGAGAAAATACGTTTAATTTACATTTCATTTTTTGCAAGACTGAAACATGCGAGCGATTATTTTTTCTCCACGTTTTCTTTGTTATGTACTATTTTTCCAAAGTAAAATGTCTACGATTTTAAAAAGAGCAATTAGTTGATAAAATATTTAGAATCTCAAGTTGATTTTTTAAGACATCCTACTGTCAGTCATCTCATAAATAAATATGTTTTATATGGATTAACATCTATAGTTATAATAAATATTCAAACTCTACAAAAGTGTTTATTTGAGGAATGTTTAAAACTTAATTTTTGAATGAAAAAATACTCCAAGGTTGATTTAATATAAATTTAAATAATAAAAAAAAATTCAAAAAATGCACAAAAGAAGAATTTTTTAAAAAAACATTATTTTGAAAGTTATTTTTTATTTTATTCATGCGTTTCACTATTTTAAATGGATTGATGTAATTTGGAAATGAAATACACATCATATATTTTATAAATTTAATTAAGAGATTGATTTTTTAAAGAATTTTAGTCATAGGGAGAGCATACTTTTTAAAATAAAACACAGCGAATACAAATTGGTTCCAAATGGCTTCCCAATTAATAAAAATTAAAAAAAATGTTATTATTTCTTAAAATATCCAGAGGTATAGTAGTGCCTTACAATCTTTTGAAAAAGTTGATATATATACCTTTATATCTATATCTATATACCGAGGTGGCAAAAATTGTAGACACTTTTTTAAATTGTTATATTTTCTTAAGTTTGTATAATTATACAAAATTTCATGTTGCACAAAATGCTAAGTATTTTATATCATTTTAAAGACGATTTAACACTGAATTCAGTATAAAAAGAAAATTCAAGTATTTGTGACTCAAAAACAGTTATGCTGCGATAGCTGTCGATATACATTAAATACTGATAATAGCAGTGATTTATCAGAGCTTAGGGAGGTTGCTTTTATTCTTTATTATCGCTTCACATCGATGTTTCATTAAGCTGGAAATAGTTTGAAGCCCTTCCTTAGTTGTTACATGATTCCAAGAAGCAATGTATCCTCAATTAGTTCCTTTTTATTTCATAGGTACCTCATTCGGACAGGAGGTTTCAAAAGGCGCCGCAAGTTTTCGATAGGATTGAGGTCAGAACTGTTTTCTGGCCTGGATTACAATGATATTTAATCAAAAAGCAATGTTATTAAATAAAATAGTATATTGGACACATGTGTGAAGAGAAAGTGGTATTTCCTTTCTTAAAATTACATAATAGGTGAATAGTTCAGGGACTACATTTGCAGACTGAACGTTTTGTTTAAGATGTCAGGAGACAATTTCAATAAGAAAAAAAGCAGGAAAAGATCAAACAAGGTGCACCTTATCTGTTGATGACAGAAAAATAAAAATAGTATGTTTCAGAAATAAAAGAATTTCATGGACATCCATCAGAAGCGATCTGAGTAAAGATAGTGTTTCTGTCAGTTCAAAAACAACCAGGAGCAGATTAACAGATGCAAGACTAAAAGGTAGAATTCCACGAAAAGAGCCCTATCTCAATTTACAGCAGCACTAAAAGGGACTACAGTGGGAAATGGAACACATTAATTGGATAAATAATTGTTTTTCACAAGTTATATGGAGGGAGGAAACAAAAATATTGTTTTTCAGTAACATGTTTAGTCACACAGTTTTTCTAAAACATGTAAGACGTAGAATACAGAAACTCCACATCCGGAATGCATTCAGGCAACTGTGAAGTACGCACATAGTTTTATAATTTAGACATGCATATCAGCAGATGGTATTCGTCACCTTCATATCATCGAGGGAACACTGCATGTCATAAAATACATTGACACCATTCTAGAACCCAAACTTTTGCCTTCCAACAGGGTCTTATTTACCAACAATGTTTCATTTATTTTTCAGCAAGATTTTGTTCCTTGCCACATAGTAAAGTAATTGAAACTGGTACCGTTTTATGATCCTTGCATTTTTGTGCTGGGAAGGAAACAGTCCTGACTTCTATCCTATCCAAAACTTGTGGCACCGTTTGAAAACTCTTGTCCGAATGAGGTACACATGAAATAAAAATGAGCTAATTGAGTTAATAATTGTTTCCTGGCATCATGCAATAACAAAGGAAGAGCTTAAACTATTTTCCGCTCAAAGAAATATCCATTTGAAGCTGTAATAAAGAATAAACGCAACCTCACGAAGCTCTGATAACTCACTGCTATCATCAGTATCCAATGTATATCGGCAGTTATTGCAGCATATCTTATTTTGATGCAAATATTTAAATTTTCTTTTTTGTATTGAATTTAGTATTAAATTTTCTTTAAAATGATATAATATACTTAGCATTTTCTGCAGCTTAAAATTTTCTATAAGCATACAATTTTAAAAAAAAACATAGCAATTCAAAAAAGTGTCCACAAGTTTGACCACCATTGTATCTCTTTATCTATATATCAAGTGCATTTATTGATACAACTTGCAGATATTAAATACCGAATATGCATTAAATATGTAAAGTGAAGCAAGCAAATAGAACGCCAGGCATTCAAAGGAACAACTGTGCATTTAATAACGATTCATACGTTATTTTAGTTTTCGTCATTTTTGCTTGAAACATGATGCTAAGTTTCATAATGACTGGAAAGGTTTCACATTTTTTTTTAGATCACGCTTCTGCAGTATATTTGAGTTTTTCTTCAGGATGTACCATCAATAAGCAATGTAATTGTAATGATTGTTTGAGATTTGAACTCTTTTCTACATCAAATTCCTCATGCCCTTGACAAAATGTAATGGGAATATTTTTAACATATTTTAAGAAAAAATAATGAAATTCCTTTTAGAACTGCCTCTTCTGGTAAAATGTGATTTTTTCTAGAAATATTAAAATTTTTATTAAAATTCTAGAGTAAGGGTAACATACAGGAATCTAGAGTGACAGTTCTTTTCAACGTCAGTGAAATAGAAGAATGTCTACACTTGCATCATTTGAGTTGTAAAATAGCTGACGCATATGCATAATACATGAGTGAACGACTTATTGAAAACAAGAAGAGCAATCGATGATAAAAAATACATATTGCTTCTTCGTAAAAAATCTTTGGCAAAAAATGTAACAAAAGAAATATTTAAATTGAAATATTCAAAAGAAAGTTTTGCAAGAAAAAAAGATTTTAGCCCCGTCTTTTGAAATTTGTTTGAATAGAAATGGGATAATTATGCATTCAGTTCAAAGCTCCTGAAAAGAGCAAAGAAAATGTTACAGTTTGCTGTCTCATTGCATTTATGTGAGAAATACTATCTAAATCCCAGAAAAAGGCATATAAGACATGCACTGTGTTATAAAAAAATTTATAATGCAACCGTATTTAAGCATTTGAATAAATTATGAATTAAATGTTCGATTCGCAAACAGCTATTTATCTGTGAAATATTTATTAAAATCCAATCTATAGAATTTTAAATGAAATCTAATACTAATTGAGATTATATTTTGCTAATTATTATATAATTCTAATTCAGAAATATACAATACCCTGTATATATATATATATACAGGGTGTTGCCAAATTTGATCGACAAATTTAGAGGGTTTACAGCAGGCAACCTGGGTTCGACAAATCTCCTTAGAACAGGAATGGCTAACCAATGGCATGTGACTCAATTTTTTGGGCACGCCACCGATCAAATTAGTTTGGATTATAGCTCAAAAAAATAAAGTTCACTATGAGGCATCACGAAAAAACGCGAGTTATCGGTAGTGGTCCACAAGGTGGTAGAGAGCACACATGTTTGTTACTGTCTTACAATCCTAATATAACTTATATGACATCTAATCCGCAACAACAGAAGTCCCACTAACGTTTCTCTCTTTAATTTTAATTACACTTATAACTAAAACATTTACAACACTACAGTGGAAAATGTACTTTTTCGTAGTAAATACGGAATTTTGGGTTGTTAGTATTTAGTTTTATTATTTTCCCAATAATCACAAGTCAAAATTTTTGGACGGCGTGTCTATAGCTCATTAAACATTTTTTTTTTAGAAACAATGGCATGTTGATCTATAAAGGTTCTTTAAAACATAGGTTTGCAAACCACTTTTAATTAGTGTAATTTCCCAAAAACAGTTATGCAGGTAGTGATGTGGAGTACAATGAAAGGAGACAATAAGAGGTATGAAATATATTTATTAGACATAAAGCATGTTTACAAAACGAGCAATGCATCACAGCCTGACGTCAGAAATTCAAAGACAAGGGACTGTCAAAGGAATTGTTTGAAGTTGCTGTTGCTTAGCTTATAGCACAGCTGACATCGACGGACGAAGGATTGTAGGATGCGTTAAGAAAATTGGTGTGTTAGTGATGCCAGGTGAAACTAAGAGGATTTATGACATGAAGTCCTCAATTGTAGTTAACAGTGTCTCACACACAAGCGATTTTAGGTCGCCCCAGAAAAAGAAATCCAACGGATTGAGGAACGGGAGAGTGAACTCCAAGAAACAGGTCGAACACGTCTCATCTACCTCCCGGGATTAGTAGCATGCAGGTGGTTGCGCCCCATAATCGAAAACTGTGCTAGTGCACCACCGTACTAAGGTCTGGTTCACATTGGAAGATACTCTCTGCAGCAACTACGAGACGTCGTACTGCAGGAAAATAAGGTATTTTGAGTCACTGAAGCGTTCGGGCAGTATATATATGTCCCCACATTCTTTTGACCTCTCCTCTTCCTTGCTTCATCGACCTATCGAAGGCTACTGTTATGGCGATTTTCCCCACCTATACGTGGTTTGCGACCCCATAATAATTTTTTTAACTACAATAATATAAATCATAAGCAAAATAATAGTATCATAATGTGTAATTGTGAAGATTATTCTGATGTTACAAATAATCATGATAAACACGTTATAAAAGGTAAATTAAATATTCTAAAAGATAACACACTCTCAGAGAAGTAATGCATAAATGTACAAGTTATAAGTTAATGATCTTTAATAATAATAATACTATTAAAACACAAATTTCTAAAGATATTAGTAACATCATCATAAAATTTGCACTTAAATGTAGTTTTCCTATTGTAACTTTCAATGAATTTTATTGCAAAATATTAAGAGAGATTTACAGAATATTAATTATAAAACTGTTAGTGATATCCATTACAAAAATACTTAGCATCAAATTCCAAATGTACAAAAAAAAATCATTATATTTAATGTAGATAAAGTTCCGTGTAATTTTGCGATTATTTACAAGTGGTTTTATATTTTTATACTTCACAATATTTTCAAAAAAAACAGCACTGTTTTTAAAAAGTCTAGCACCAGCAGTAGATAAATTATTAATCGTATTTCAGCTTTTTATAAGAAATTGGATTTACGTATTTCAGATATTAAATTCCCACATATTTTCCTGACTCCAAAATTTCACAAAATTCCTAATAAATTTAAAACTATAATTTGGCTGTAAAACTTATATTACCCATCCGGGCAAGAAGCTACAAAATATGGCCCAATACGCTTTCGAAAATATTAATAACTCTGTTTTAGTTAAAATTAGTAAAGATATTATTCAGTATACATGTAAAGTAAAAATATTATCTCCACATTCATACCAACGATTTTAAAGATATATTTAACTCCATGAATTAGGGGACATGATTAAAATCCTTATAATAGCTTATGATAAATATTCTTTAAGTAAATGAATAAAATATGATAAAAAAATATCTTACTGTTTTTCAGTAGGTATTAAATGAAACTTGTATTTTTCATAATAATTCTTATTATCAGCAAATTGAAGGATTGCTACTAACTGGGCCTGCAAGTAACTGTTTAGCTAATATTTATTTGCACTATTATGAACATCAAATACTTAATTACGACTTTTGTTATTTATTTGGATACATGGAGGATTACTATTTTCTTCCTAATATAGTAGATTATGTTCCTACATTTAATTATTACTTACAATATTTGAAATTACTAAAAACTATTTACAATAATGAGTCAGCAAACCTTTTGGACCTACAATTAAGCGTTAAGAATAAATTTCTAATAAATAAAATTTTTGATGAAAAGACCTTTTTTTTATTTGAACATTATAAAAATGAGAGAGAGAGTGCAAAGTATATAAATTATACAGGAGTTACTCAATGTTTTTTTGTAATCATTTTATCACACAGCGGCAAACTGTCTGCCATGTGCAACCCAGATGTTTAAAATGTGAAAAAGAATATACACCGAAAAACTGCAAAATAAAAGAAAAGTGGACTATTTCTTACTGCATTAACTGCAAGGAATACGGGCATACCAACTGCTGCATCAAATGCCCCAAAATCTCAAATAAGCGCCCGCGCGCGCGCGCGAGAAAGGGTTCTGCCGTTGAAAATAAAATAAAATTAATACTTTCAATAAGCACGAAACACGAAAAGCAGTATCCTACGCTAACATTGTTAACGGAGTTACCCCCGACTTTTATCCTCAAAATAATAATAAATTCCGAAATTATAACAACGAACAAAGCAATACTTTTCGAAACATCCAAGGATTCGGTCAA
>BMAV01000760.1:68486-87392 GCA_019973955.1 Trichonephila inaurata madagascariensis
GTACTTTTCAATGTAATTTCTACATTGTTAAAATGAATGTGAAATTTTTAACCGTTACTACCTAAATTTAAAGCAGCTAAAACAGATGAGCATAAAGCCTACCTACTAGTTGGATCCTTGTTAAGAAATTAGTAAAATTTATTTTGCTTAGTTTTTCTTCTTATGTGTATGTTGTGTGTGTGATTACATTTTTCCTTTCATATTAAATTCCATAGCTTTATTTTATTCTGTATCAGGCAGTCATAACCAATAGCACACTCTTAACATCCAATTAAAACACTCCATTCAAGATGCCGATGTTTTCTCTGTCAGCCTATCCTAAGGGCTGCGGTAGTCCAGTGGTTAAGGTATCGGATCGTGGCTGGCCTTGTCACGAGTTCGAGCCCAGTACCACTAACGAACCGCCGTGTAGGGAAGCGATGCACGTTAAACCGGACGAGAGCTTAAACATCCTCCATTGGTGTGATGTGGTAGTTAAGAGAGGGGGTGCCAGTTCATGTGTCGTCCACGTCACTTGACTTTGGTTCAAAATGACGTGGTCCGTCGCCAAAAGCCCTCGTGTAGCTGAACAGTGCGACGTTAATATTCACTTACTAACCCATTGGTTCCTACTTCTTGAAGCAACACCACCTACCTATCCACTTCGACAACAGCATGTCATTTCTCAGTTCCAGATAGCGGTTTGTGTTCTGCTGGCGCAGCCTAGCTGCTCTGTGAAAGTGTCAAATTTATAGTATGGTGATGCGTTAAATTTTTTGAGGTTTATATAGACTCGTCAAGTTGGCGTGATGTTGAAGTTTGTAGGTGAAAAGTCTTGCTCGAGTTTATCTCATCATGTAAACGTGGTTTGGAACCGTGGATTCGTCGAAATAAATCCCATGCTGCTCCTAAGTGAAATATTTATTGACTGTCAAATCATTGCATGGCATCATGTTGTTTAGGTAGGGACGCGGTATCCTAGTGTTCAAAATTATGGATTCGTGGTTGGCATGCTATGAGCTGTAGCCAATTATCACTGAAAATCTATGTTACAAAGGGGGCCAATGCACGTAAAATATGTTGAGGTTTAAATGGCTTATCGTTGGTGTGGAAGTTAGGAGATGGGATAACAGCTAAAGTGTCACCTTTGTTATTTGACCGTGGTTCAAAATGTCAAGGTCCGTCACCAAAAGTCCTCGTAGAGATTGAAGGTGTAACGTTGAAGTTCACTCACTCTATATTTAGCAATGCTTTATTCTAATAACGCAATTATTGCAAAATTATTATATTAATAAAACAAGTTGTATTTTTAACATTATAAGTTGTACTTTTAACAAGAAAGTTTACTTTTAAAAACCGTGCAAAAGTAATCCGCTGGCAAAGTCTTAATTTATTAACTAGATGAGAAATTTGAAATGAGTTTTATCAAAGCTCTTACGGAATCAAGTATCCAATATAGAGTACTGTTCTCAGAAGTTTTACTTCCATAATCTATGTGACTGTTGAAAATATTTCATAATGTATTTAATTTTACTATATTATTTTTAATTCGTTTACAAAAATTTCTATTCAGTGGAAAATGCTATACATTTTTTAGAGTATACTCTATAACGAGGGAAAAAAACAACACACCAGGAAAGAGTTACCCGATCGTAAGGAAATTTCGTATGCAAAGACATTTGTACGGAACATGCAAATGATTAAAATTTGGTGTTCAACGAATGATTAGCGGGATCTACAGAGCATCCGAACTGCGCAATCAGAAGGTGGCAATAAGAAGCAATTCTCAATCTGATGGTCCCAATTTCTGTTGCATTGCGAATTAGGATACCTTTCACTGACTGAAAAAATGCCTTGCCGCAGGATTCGAGCTAATTACGAGCAACTATGAGAGTTTATAAAAGAGGTCGAATCATTGGATGGAAAGAGTCAGGTTGTGTAAATCAGAAAATCACTACTCATATGGTTCGAAGCGATGTGTCCATTAGAAGTTGCGCGTAAGGAAGGGTGGCCAATGGCAAATTTCAACGTCATGATGGTAGTGATTGACCAAGGGCCACATCAGATTGGGAGGGCAGACTGATTGTCAGATCAGCTGTCATAACGCCTGATTCGTCATTATTCACGATCAGAAGTGCAACCTGCACACGAGTGTCCACATGATCTTTCACAAACGGCTGGTAGAGCAAAATTTACGCTCGTGTCGACCACTAAACCACCTGCCAAACACGCCTGCGCATAGTCGACCTAAGATTACAGTGTTGCTTGGCTCTATCAGGTTGGAATGCTGCTGACTGGAGGCGTATAGCGTTCAGCGATGGCTCCCACTTCCAACTGTATCCTGATGATCATCGAAATGTGTCTGGAGAACCCCAGGGAAGCGTGCCAATCCTGCTTTCACTTTGAACGCCACACATGTCTTCAAACAGGAGTTAAGGCCTGGGGTGTAATTGCTTAAGCAACCGGACGACTTTGGTTGTCATTACAGGCACACTTACAGCACTGCTGTACGTCAACGACGTACTGAGAACTGTTTTGCTACTGTTCATTTCACAAAATTTTTCAGCAGGATAATGCCAGACCCCATACGGCACATGTTGCTATGATCTGTCATACAGATTATCAAACACTTTCTTGGCCAGCCAGATAGCCAGATCTCTTTCCAATAAAGCATGTCCGAGATATAATGGCAAGGGCTACATCTACCAGGGAATGTTCATGCCCTCGCCTGACAATTGGAGCAAATACGACAAGAAATACCACAGGAAACCAGCAGGGTGTCTTATCACTATATGCCACGTCGTGTGGTAGCTTGTATCCAAGCTAGAGGTGGGTCAACTCGTTATTGAGCTCTTTACTTTGTAACTATGTAACTCTGAAATAAATCTTTGTATTTTTTTGAAAAATTTAATCATTTTCTATTCTGTACATAATCTTTCTACTCACCAATTTTTGTCTGTATTGGACATTTAACTCTTAATGCGTCGGTTTTTTTTATAAAGTGTATATTAATAAAAATGTTATCCATATAAACGATTTAAGTTTTAGCAAAATATCTGATTATCTATTTTTTTCTTTTAAAAATTGAGCTAAGATAGCTTTGAAATGTTTTAGTTTCCTAACACTAAGGTAGAGGGAGAAAAAATGACAGTAAAAAGGGCATTGATAGATGTTGCTAAGTTAATAGAAAGAGTCGTAACCGTGGCAGCCTAGTGGTCAAGATATCGGATCGTGAATGGCTTGTCACGAGTTCGAGCCGTGTACGACTAAAGACCTTAATTGTAGGGGAGATAAATGCATGTTAAATCTATAGAGAGCTCAAACGTCCTCCCGATAGTGTGGTAGTTAAGAGATCTTTATAATTAATGTGTAAAAAAGAGATTCAAATTATTTAATTTAATTTTAAAAGAATTCTACCTGTTTGAAAATTGTTCACATATTTTCAGAGCCCTCTAGAGAAATTTAACACTCCTGAGACCCTTATTTATTTTCATTAAATTAATATTTTTTGTATAATCTTTTGTTTTTGATTTTTCAATATACTCACACACACTCCCCTCGTAGAGGTATCACACTCCCCAGGGGGTACGCCTTACAGTTTGAGAAACGCTGGACTTAAAGTTCATTCCTGATCTATTATGTTAATTCACTTATACCAATATTTCGCAGCACAGCGACTGAGGACATTTTGCAACGTCAGATCAATCGTAACCTTTTATAAGGTGCATATTGTAATAAGAAAAACGGAAAGGTTTAAAGTTAAATTATAACCACCATTTTTTCGAATTGTTTGTTTTATAGATATTTGAAACTTCACATCTACATATTGATTACAAAACTGAACCTGCATGTGATATAAATTCCATTAAATGTTTATATATGGCATGTTTCGAGTCAAAATCAGTCTTTATTTTTAAAAAGGATCTTCATTCTACGAATTCTCTACGCTATCTGATGCTAAGAGAAAAAGGACACCAAAGAGAAATCTTAGTGTTATTACCACTTGATCCCAGATGCGAGAAATACCTCTGATTTTATGAGTGACTTGAAAGTTAATGCTGACATTCAGGGCTATTAAATATAAAGATATGGGATCTAAAATGTTTAGCGGTTAGGCCATCTGTTTCGGAGAAATAATTGTGTGGATGATTAATTTAATATTTGAAGATCTAATGAAATACAAATGTTAAGAGTGCTGTATTGGGAATTTAATTTCAAATCTAATTTAATTTTCCTTACATATATATATATATATATATTATATTTCTTTAGAAATCATAATAGGTCTCCAGTTTAATCCAAAAACTTTTTTGTATCTACATTTGTTGTATCTGGTGAATTCCAATTCAATTTCTTCCTGCCTTAGCACTGTAGGTTCTAGTACTTCTTCACTTTTATTTTATTTATATATATATATATATATATATATATATTGAACCTATTACCCTTATATATTTTTGCTGTTTTTAAAAAGTTTAACTGAGATATTTCCTCTTTTGAAAAGTAATTTGGTACAGTTTTTGTCCTTTTATTATTTGACGTATCTTACCAGTACGTTAGAAAATATTTCGTGAATCTTTGTAATATACAATCTCAAAATGTTGATGAAATAAACAGAAAAGTTTTAAAGAAAAATTGGGAAAGTATGAGTAAGTACGTAGGTGTTTAAAAGAGAAAAAGCTCGCACCTGTGCGCATTATACTCGTATGAATACAAGTTCCTCTCAAGATAACGATCACAGCTTTCAAATGGTGCCTGCAGATGAAACTGATTCTCCAGTAACATAACTATATAAATCTCAATTAGAGATAGTGGATGGAAACACGAAGTACACGTTTTTTTTTTATTTAGAACATTTATGATCCTGTGCATCACAAAGTATCACACGGGGGCTCGCATAGAAATAAGCGTGAAGCACACATCACAAAGGAGTGAAGGATTGCAACACAAGCATCCATGTCTTACCAGGGATTAGAACCCAGACTTTACGGCAACACAGTCAGGGTCACTCTCCACTATACCGCTTGAGCGATATGGTCCACGATTGAAATAAAAATATAGAAAAGGGTTTTGAGTTTTAGAAAAAAATCTGCAGCTGAAATTCATCGGCAATTGGAATAAGTGGATAATACAAATGTTATGTCAGGAAGACTGAGTTGGTTTTGGAGCACGGGATTCAACAAATGTGGAACAAATACGTGAGATGAGGAAAGAGCGTTTTCTCGTTGGGAAAAATATTATATATATATAAACCACCTTTCTTACATTTCACCAAAAGATTTCCATCTCTTCGGACTTTTAAAGAAACTGGTCACAGCATTTCAGAACCGATGCTCAAGCCACCTGGATGTAATTGCACAACCTTAACATTGATTTATATTATGTTGGTTTCTATGGCTTGGTATACCGACAGTGAGTGAGTGAATATTAACGTCGCACTGTTTAGCTACACGAGGGCTTTTGGTAACGGACCACGTAATTTTGAACTATGGTCAAGTGATGTGTACGACGCCTCTGAGCTGGCACTCCCTCTCCTAACTACCACACCACACCAATGGAAGACGTTTGAGCTCTTGTCAGATTTAACGTGCATCGCTCCCCAACACGGCGGGTCTTTAGTGGTACTGGGCTCGATCTCCTGACAAGGCCAGCCACGATCCGATACCCTGACCACTCGGCTACCCCGGCCACTGGTATACCGACAGAACAGATATGTCAATATGTATGGTGACTTTATGCAGAGAGGTAACAGGTCCCTGTGCCTTCTACATTCTATATATATTTTTTATTTCCTGAATAAACTTTTACTCTGAATGGCTTAGTTGCCTTACTTTTTAAAGCCCCTACTTGCAAAACTTGTACGTAAAACGAAAATATTAAATTAATAAAATGAAAATATCCAATAAAGTTTTATACTACAGGAATATTTGTGAAGAAGTATACAGTTTCAATGCACTATAAATCAAGAACAAGGTTAGGTATTGTACAACTCCAGTAACAGGATTCTATGGGACTATTTTAAGTTTTATGAGATGCCGTCACAAATGTTCTATGTGGAAACCCATATTCACACGAGACTCATCGAGCCCGTAACCCATTCCAGCCCGAACATGTGTTAAGTTATTAACTTTATCGATAGCGGCTGTAACACTCTATTTTAGTTTAATCCAGGACTTTTGCTTTTACACAAATAGACAGTTTTAAATTGATCACACTATTGTTAGATAGATTTTCTAGTTCGGATAAAAATACTGAACTTTGGGTGGATCATGCATATTATTTGCAGGTATGCATTAAAATAAATTAAGTTCGTTTAGAACTTTATTTTAGTTATTTACAAAATCTAAGGAATCCCGAATGAGATAAAATACATAAATCAATCTATTCGACTTTTAATTCGTAAGTAAAAATAATTTTGCCATAAAAACATTTTAATTTTAAAAATACTTCCCGTTTAAGTTTAGAGTATCACTGTGTTTAATGGAGTATCACTTTCGATTCGTTAAAGCTTGGCAGCTAAATTTTAAAGTTGAAGTTTTTAAATGAGTTTTCATTGTGAATAATTGAGTATGAAATATATTAATAAATGTATATGAATTTTAGAAATTTTACAAGATTTCAAATATCCGAATCGAAAGTCGATGGACTAAACTATTCTTCGATAAATTAACTATCAGCCGACTGATGCTTAGACTGGTTAATTGACATTTTATTCACTTTCGCTTCCCAAAGTATATTTCCTATAAAATTATGTCAATAACTTAACTGCGGAACATGCTTTGTATGCATTTACTTTTTAATTAATAAAAATGCTTACTCTTTCCGTTAAATATTTAAAAAAATATATCAATTGATTCATTATGGAATTTGAATAGGTAACTCTACTTATTACGGCTCCCGGATATTAATCAGATTTTCTTTACACAGGTACCGTTAGTGTAATTTATTTATAACTCAACATTTCATGAAGTCTTTAGATGAATATTTACATAAGAATAGGACTGGGCACACCTGTTAAATAAATATTAAGCTTGTATGCACATACCATGTAATTAAGTAAATAGGAACTGCACATACTTTTCAGTGTTTTAAATTTAAAAACCTGTTTAAAGTGTGGATCAATGTTACTTGTGTCGTATAGTCTTTCTTCTAAATACCTGTCGCGAAGAAAGCTGATGCATGTTAAATCTATCCAGGCATAAATTTCTTACTTTGACTTATTGAAAAAGTTTAGAAGAGCAGACCTGTACTCAGACATCTCTTCGTCGCTTGAACATTCGGAATTTCTTTAATCAAGGTTTTAACATTCTAAACCCATGGGCAACTACATTCTTGAATTTTCTTTAGGTGATGTTGATGAATGCTATGTTTTGAACAAACGAAATACCTTTTAAAAATATTAAACCCATTAATCAATATGTTCGTATACCCTTTTGTATACCCTGTATAACCCTTTAAGACCCGAATTATTTTTATCTTCAAATATTAAATAATTCTGGCTATTAATACTATATGGACCCCAATGACCTTGGAAAAAATAATAAAAAAAACTCCCGCTCCCCCCTCTTGAATGTACACGCACGATCGTGCGGGTTGGGCGTTATCTGTGAAACAGGTCACCCATGAAATTTTACGAGTTATACAGTTTTAGCTCTAAATTGATAGAAGAAACAATCTTGATTCAACTAAAATTGTTACAAATAAGGAAATTATTGATGTATAATTAATTCTTTTATTAATTTATTATTTATTTCCTGCAAAAATCTTTTGTTTTGTTTTTGACATGTATAAATAACCATTGCATTTTTCACAACATGTTTTCGAACTGCTTTCGAAGCTTTCAAATCTGCATTTACGAGGTCTTGAAATGTCATCAACACATCAAAAACAACTATACATGTCAAGCCTCTTATCCTGAAATGGCTAGGATAAAAATCATGACATGTATAGCAGGTGAATTATAACGCTTCGATCTTTTTGCGAGTGGAATTACAGCACAGTTATCTTCATCATAAGTTAAAATACTTTTGTTAGTAAGTGGAGAGGTTGATAACGCTTCAACTATAACTTAAATTTTAAGCGATCCATTTTGATTCTTAGAGGAATTTCATTTGATATTGCACCTTGTTTGCACAGATTTATTATTAAATAAATAATTTAATGATTAATAATAAAACCCAATATAACTTTGATTCTAAAAATAATACATTAATTTATATCAATTTTCGTTAAATAATGAATTAAAAAATGTGCATCGTTAGCTATGAAACGATTGCTTTTATCTGGATGTTTGATTTTTCGATTAAATATATGTAACTGTGAAAAAAGAACAATGGGGGGTGAGCCTAAAAATTTGATTACATTCCTTGTATAAAAAAATATTTAAGAGGAAATAGTAGTATTTAACAAAAACAGGGCAGCAGTTTTCTATAATTTAAGGTTTTTCAGTAAATTATTTCTCTAAAAGAAAACAATCAGTTGCGATGCATTATTAAAAGCTAAGATCATATTAATTATTTTACAATGAATACTTTTTAAAATTTAAACTAATAAATTGGATTTGGAAAATTACTGGGAAATTCATTTTTTACACTCATTATAAGAAAAAACATTCAAAAAGAAAACATATTTACCTGAAAGAAAAATCTTTTATCTGCTTACGTACTCTCCGTAAGTTGTTTTTCCGTACATGCGCTATAAGCGATAAAAATCGTGCGTTCTGAGGTAGCTTTCCCATAATTAACTATTACTGGCATTTGGCTATTTTTCCAATTTTTTTCGTTGTCTTTTTACGGCTCCCCAAGGCGGAAAAAATACAACTTCTTTAAAAATATTTTTTGTATAAATAAAGTAGAATTTCGTTTTTTTAATTATAAAATTTCAAATTTTTTTTGAAGTTTTACAATATTTTGTTTCAAATTTACTTGGCAGCGTTGGTAATGGTTAAATAAATGTACCAATCTGCTTGAAAAATAGTTTTATCTTTTTTTAGGAATTTAAATTAGAATAATTTAAAACATTGTAGAAATTGAGATTTTAATAATATATATTTCATGTTAATCACTTGTTAAAAGCATTTATTTTTTGAACAAAGTTAATTAATACAGTCAGTAGAGCAACGTCATGAAATTCCATTTTAGCTGAAAACAGATTTTTGACGGCAACTTTTGTCATTGTTGTAACAATGACAGTGTTACAACAATGCATACAAATCAAAGTTGGCACCCAAAACTGATAATTAAAATGGTTTTAATTAATATATTTTTAACTAATTGCGATTTTGGACCCAATAGGGAATCTAAACCATTCTCGAATCCACTGGAACAGACACAAAAAATTTCATCAAAGTTGGTTCAGCCGTTTAGGAGGAGTTTAGTCACATTCACACGCACAGAAGATTTATATACCTAAATATTATTTGAAAAGATTTTAATTAAAAAAGCTAAAAAGCATGATTTGTCTGCATTTTTGTAACAATAAAGACCCCGTTTTGCCAGTTTGGCTGAAAATAGATTTTCTCGACGCCAACTTACGTCTTTTTTATAACAATAACGTTGTTACAACAATGCAGGTGAATGTTGAGTTGTATGTTTTGATTGTTTTTAATTAATATCTTTTTAACTAATTGCGATATCGGACCGAATTGCAATTCTAAACCATTCTTGAATCCATTTGAACCCGCACAAAAAATTTCTTCGAAATCGGTCCAGCCGCTTGTTAGGAGTTTAGTCACATACACACACGCACAGAAGAGTTACATATATATATATATATATATATATATATATATATATATCATTTTTATGTAGGCTTTCATCAAATTATTGAAACAGGAAAGGAAATTCGGCATGGTAAGTACTCACCTTTACAACTGTCGTGACTCAAGTAACGCCCAACCCGCACGATCATGCAGTTAACGAAACCCCGAGCCCTAGAAGCCACATTAATACAGTATAATTGATATATATTTTTCTATTTTACAATTACTTAAACATTAATACAAAAATTTTTATCCAAGCAATTAGGAATATACTGATAAATACCTTTTTACGACAGATAAAAAGAAGATGTGTGTTCCTTGTATTTGAAAGATTTTCCAGCTGAAAGTAAAACATTGAACAAAAACATCGTCGGTTTATAAGTAACACTTTACACTCAATCGTTACTGGCTCAATCGTTAGATTCGCGATTTTTTTACCTACGACTATTCCCGAAGCAAAAACGTATAAGAATATGTAACCCACTTGACCGTGCGGGTTCGGTCTTAAAGAGATATGGTTTACTGAAAGTTGGCTGCAATTGGTTAGCCTGTGCATTGTTTATTCACGATTATTTCTGTCTTTCCATCTTTGACTTGCACATGTTATTAATTCTTATAGAGATATTATTATCGCTAGTATTCTTAAGATCCATGGATCCATTTTTATCCATGGAACTGAAATTTTCTCATTTGGGATCTTTGTGGTGAAGGCGGAATTTTTTCTTTCAGGGCAGGAATTTAGATTTTTGAAAATTTTCGATAAAGAACAGGATTTGGCAAGATAATGTGCAGTTTGTTGCTTCAGAAGAAATAAAGATGGAAAGATAATCTAAAAAAAAAAAAAATCTGATAAAATAGTGTCCCGATTGCAATGTAAGTTTCAATATTACACCTTGTGTCTAAGTGTACGTGCATATACATAACACACACAAAAAACTTTTAATAGCTTAGAAAAGAGGCACGGACTTGAAATCTTCTGTAAGTATGAGATAAATTCTTTTAGATGTATGAAAAATTCTTCATAGCATACAAAGTGTACTTTAAAAAAGCAAACTTCTAGTAGGTTTGTGCTCCACCATTATAAAATTAAAAAAATAGAAAAAAGAAAAAAAAAAAAACGTGAAAGCCTTAAAATTAAAAATATGACCATTGTTCATATCCTGAGAATGCAAACAAAAAAACAAAAAAAAAACCGTCCTTGTAGGGTTACTACTTCCCTAAATTTTGAAGGGTTGCCATATTGTAAACTTTATCGCCAAAACTTTGTTACCAAGAAGTATGCCCTCCTAGCATCCACCTCTACGTATTTTAGACGTTAAAGCTTCAGCTGAGCGACGATATGGTGAAAAGTACCAAACAGTCAGTTATAATGTTGGAAACTTTGATCGAGTTTGTACTCCTTTGCAAAAACTTCTAGAAAGCTCTTTAGACACTACTTTGACCTCTGGGGAATAATGGACCTGTTTTGGATGTAATAAATGAAGGTAAAGAAATTACATGCCAAAAGATTGTTGACTGACATCGAATTATAAAGAAACATAAGGGTTATTGTCGAAGAACCTGAAGGAAGATTAGAAATGGGTACCTTCCGATCCGAAAACGAATATCTCAGCTACCATGCCAAAACGATCGTTATAGCATGGAGGCTACTACTGGTTTATATAGATATCACCGCTACACTAGTCTCCTTCCAGTGTGTGAATCGGCGAATATACGAACGAATGATACTATATTTTTGGCGAACGTGTGAGTAGTTGCGTCATCGTGTCAGATGGCGTATTTGCTTTTGGATGGATACATAGTGCCACGACTGCTGTATTTCTCTTTGCGCGTCTAGGGTCACCATTGAAAGAAGATTACAATAGGGCACCTGCCGATCCGAAAACGAGTATCTTAGCCACCATGCCAAAACGATCGTTACAGCATGGACGCTATTACATGTTTATATAGATATCACCACTACAGACCTTTTAAATATATAACCACGTCAAGAGACGAGGACGCCGTCGGAGCTGGTACCCTAAGAGGACGGTGAATGCTTCTTTGTCGCCAGTGTTATTTTACGACTGCAAACCTAACGCTGAAGGCAAATTATATTATCTTTTTATCCGCTTTCGTCTTAATGGTGTGTAAGCTTTCATTTACTTCAGTGGACTATATTGTAGGAATAGCGAAGAAAAAATGCACCACGACGATAATACTATTTATCTATATTTATATCGAAAAGCGACTCACTCATCACAATATCTCCAGAACTATTAAATCTACAGACTTGAAATTTGGTAAGCATGTTCCTTTTATTGAGCGGATATTCGCTAAGAACAGATTTTGTGAAAATTGAGCCCCAAAGGGCATTAAGGGGGATTAAGGGGCGTTATAAATAATTATTCC
This sequence comes from Trichonephila inaurata madagascariensis, assembly GCA_019973955.1. Classification (NCBI taxonomy): domain Eukaryota; kingdom Metazoa; phylum Arthropoda; class Arachnida; order Araneae; family Nephilidae; genus Trichonephila; species Trichonephila inaurata. The sequence continues at coordinate 80,617 of BMAV01000760.1, forward strand.
CATTTCTTAACTACTAGATGTACAGTCTTAAAATTTGGACGCAGATTTCTTTCATAGAGGAGTGATCCACTACAAGATCATTTTTGTAAAAATAGACCCCCAAGTGACGTTGTGGCGGCTTAAGGGGTGCAGTAGGTAATTATTTCCATTTTTAAATTATTAGACGTACAGTCTTGAAATTTGGTAAGCAGATTCATCATAAAATGATCTTTTCCAAATTTGACTCCCAAGGGACACATTTTGGGGGATTATATATAAGGAGTGTAGAAGAAAGAGATATTTTTGTTTTTAAACTATTAGATCTACCTACTTTAAATTTTGTACGCGTGTTTCTTTCACACACATGGAACATAACTCCTTAACAAAGAATTCTGCGAAAATTGACCCTCAAGGGGGGTTGGCGAGGAATCATGGAGGGGTATAGAAATGAATTCGCGTTTCGGAATTGTTAGATCCACTTGCTTGAAATTACTTAAGCATGCTTCTCTTGTTGAACAGCAACCCAGTAAAATGAATTGTATTGAAATCTTGTTATTAGTCAACGTATTGTTTAGAACAATTTAGAATTTATCGATATATGTACGAAATACTTCAATTACAATAGTGGTAAACATTTACAGAATGGAAAACTACTGACAACATGGTAAGCGAATGGCAGTGCCTCCTATACGCAGTAAATGATAAGCTATTTACAGTATGATAAATAAGTGGCAGCGCCATCTGCATGCAGTGAATGAAATGTGGCTTCACATTACCACTGGGAGGAAAAGGTTAAACTTGAAAATCCGAGAGTTGATTGTGATCAGTTAAGACTAGAATGTTGATCGAGATCAGTGAGGCCTAGAGATCCAAGAATTGATTGCGATCAGGGAGGCCTAGGTATTTGGGTGTCAGAAGCATAGCGGAGGCAGAGAAGCGGAACAATGTGAACGAAACCAAATCATTGGTTTTAAGTGGAATTTAGGTACAATTACGTTCTCACTTTAGGTGTGGTGTACTTGATTTTCCGGTAGCGAGATGTGGATCTTACAGCCTTAGCGTAAAAAAATATATTACTTTTATTTACAATTTACAATCTTTAATTGACACTTAAAAGTATTGTATCTATAAGAAAGAAGAGTAAATACCTAAAACTATCAGAAACTTTGTATCGTCGTCTGTTAGGCTCTTTCCAAACGGTCTAAAAGGGGATTTTTTAACATTTAAGATCCGCCTAACTAGCTAAGTTCGCTTTCTCACAGCTGTCTCGTAGATTTCTTATAGACATCGTGCAGCTTAAGAGTGCGATGTAAATATCGCACTCAGTTACTCACTCATAGGTCCTACCCTAACCTTCCTGATCTCTCTATTCACTTCCTAATCCATCTCTTTAACACTTTTGGGTGGAGTCACACACGCCCTTCAATTTCAGATTGGAAGGAACATGGACTTGCACAGGGAACCCTAAGACTGGGCCCCCCCCCCAACCATTGGCTTTTTCTGGAACTAAGTACCGGCAGACTCGCGACCATCTCGTTACCACATTTCAAAAATCGTATAGGCCATAAATTTTCATGTCACTCTGACACATACATACGATTCATGGCATGTCTTCCTAACAATAGAAGGACCATCATGTCCAAACTTTTGTAGCTCGGCCTTGTGTTAGATGAAACAAAAGAATGGGAAGCATTTGAATCATTGGATTAGTGAAGATTAACGTCGCACTCTTCAGCAACTCTAGGGCTTTTGGAGGTGGGCCTCATAACTTTGAACTTAGGCTATGTAATGGGGACAAAAATCTCAGCTTAGCCGCCCGCTACCAACTTCCACTCCACACCAAGGTAGGATGTTTGAGTCTTGACATATTTAACGTGCTTCGTCCCACGCAGTAATGTTGGTCTTCAGCGATACAAGGCTTGAAGTCATGGCACGCCGGCCACGAGTCCTTTGCCTTGACCATTAGACTACAGTGGCCACGAGCAGCCGTTGAAACAGGCGTGTCTTAACTGTTGTCTAATTTGAAAAAGTGATCATCTGGTGTATTCCGTCGCCTAGGGTACCGGGAAAGAAAAGAGGGCTGGTCGACAGCTGGTTAAGAAATGACGGTACAATACATACATAACATTTCCCATTTTAAAGAAATTTATTTGCGATATTCCTTTTACTGTCAGCAAACAATCCAGTATAAGATTTTCCTTTCCGTCTTTAATTATATCCTTCAAGTCAATCGATTTTGCCCAGAAGGTATGTGGAAGTAACAGTCCGCTTTAGAGAACTAAATAAAAAATAAAATTTTTTGTAAAATATGATTTGATTAAAAAAATATTCTGGTATATGCATAAATTATTTTTGTTCTTAATAATGATCTTCAGAATTGAAACATTTTGAACACTTTGAGAAAATGGTAGATTTGTTAAACTCAAGAAGACTTGGTACCCCAAAAATGACTGAACTATTGTTGTTGTTTTTTTAATTTTTATTTAACCCTCTAAGTGGCTCTATCTCTCCTGAAAAATCATTCCGAAAAAGTTTACTGCTCTTTTGCAAACTCATTCGAAAGTGCAACCGGTTAAATTCAATTCCCCTTTTAAGTTCGCGGGAGGTCTTAGAAGGAAAGATTTTATTTCTCAAACACATACAGTTCGGCCTCTTTCTAGTGGCCGCGGTAGCCGAGTGGTATAGGTATCGGATCGTGGCCTGCTTTGTCACGAGTTCGAGCCCAGTACCTCTAAAGACCCGCCGTGTAGGGCAGCGATGCACGTTAAATCTGTCGAGAGCTGAAACGTCCTCCTGTTGGTGTGGTAGTTAGGAGAGGAGGGTGCCAGCTCAGGTGTCGTCCACGTCACTTGACCATGGTTCAAAATTATGTGGTCCGTCGCCAAAAGCCCTCGTGTAGCTGAACATGGCGCCTTTACAATCAATCAATCAATCGGCCTCTTTCTAAATTTAAAACTGATAGATCACCCCTTCACAGCTGTAACATTGCCTTGGGCGAAAAAAGTAGGATTTTTTTGGTTGTTCCCCCGATCTGTTCAGTTACGGTAAAATCTTAAGAAAATGAATTAAAAAAAAAAGTATCCTGAAAGTAATGACTTGTTTAAAGTTGAAAAATATTTGTTTATTTTAAAACAAAACAAAATTTGTTTCTGCCAATTTTAAAAATTAATATTTTTTTCTTTTAAAAAAGTTATTTTGGTATTACGAAAAAGCCAGGAAAAAGCACCCTGCATTTATTGTCGAATATGAAACTAAGAAAATATAAGCACATCTTAATGTTTTTTTTTTTAAAAATGTAATGAGAAAAAAAGAGTAAAAGAGATCATTACATATGATGATTAGATTTATGAAATAAAATCAATCTTCCTCTTTTTAATTTTGTTTTAAATTTAAAATAACATAATAAAAAGGGAATTCAAGGTTTTAAATTTATATAAATTTTAATCCTATAAATGATATTTTTATGTTAAATGAATTTTTTTCAGAAAAAGTCTAACTTTCGTTTCAAAGTATTCCTTCTGTTCTCCCTTTCTAACATTTTGTAATAAGTAAAAATATCTTCTCTACATAGTCATTTGTGACAGAGAATAACACAAAGTCAAAAAAAATTTAATGAGGATATATTTTTCTCCTAAATGGTGTGAAGTATTTTTAACTATTTTCTAGTTAATTTTTTATCTTTCTGCTTCTTTAGTGTTGAATGGAAAATTCTCATCGATAACTACATCTTTCACACAATCCAGTCATTACAAATTCTCTTGTGACAAAACGTTCTCCCGAATTAATTTTGTCTTTCAAAACAATACACTTAAAATAATTTTGTTCAGTGCCGTTAATCGACAATTCCACAGTGTATCCATACCAAATTTTAAAAACAATTTTAACATTTGGAAATGTATCCTGCATTAAACTTTTTGGGTATACACAAATATTGCCTGCTGTGGGGAAGACATGAGATGTGGTGTATGGTTTTGAAAGAATGTTTTCGTACGCGTGTAGAGAGTATTTCTTAAAATTTAAATATCACTGAAGCTGATCATATAACTGCAAATGAGCCTTATTTTAGTGTGTGTTGGTATCAAAATAAAACACTTCACTGTTAAACAGCCCATAAATTTATATTCAAAATCAAACTATTTTTAAAGTTGTTTACAACTTCAATTCAAATTGTGAAGAATCTGAAATATAAATATATCTTACTGAAGTCAAAAGTATTCATAATATGTAAAAATCCTATTCCTCCACTTATTTCAAAACATTTTAAAAATTGTAGCTGAAAACAATTTTTTTATATTTATAAACGAGGCATAAGAACTCACACTGTTATTAAAATGTTTTTAAAATTTTTTAATAAACTAGTATAAAACGTACATGGATTTTAAGATTAGTTCTAAAATCCTAAAAGCTTTTAAAGGTGCAAAAAAAAAAAAAAAAAAATTGGATAGATTAAAATTTTAATATAATACACAATTATACATGTTATTAAGCAAAAACATTTGAAAATTCAAAATTCCTTGTGCAATAAACGTAATTAAAAAAAAGGTTTAATTGGCAAATGAGAGTAAATAAATGTTTATCTAAGGGGTATCCCCAAAGGGCGCTGAGGTGCATGAGCAGATGTCCCGATTAGGTGGTCTGTCTGAAGTGAGATCTCCAGTGTTTAAGACCCCAAGCAAGCTTGGTACTTAATTATCGATCCACTGCAGCGGCGATAAAAGCAGAATCGACCTTGCCCAGCCTGTTAATTGAATCCAGACCTGTGGTGTGGAAACACGATACACTACCACTTAACCCTATTCGATGAAAAATAAAACTTAATGTTGGAAACTTATACAATTCCCTAATGAATGAGGGAGCCCAAAATGTTTTTTCATGTAAACTGTTTGGAAGGAAATGGTTAAATATGAATATTACAGAAGTTGTGTGTGTGTGCATAAATTAAAATTAACCGTCATAGTTTATATAAATTTTTAAGAGTACAAAAGGAGTATTTTGGCTGCACGAATTTTAAAAGGAGTACGGTTTACGAAAAAGTGGTACAAATCTATCTAAAGTAAGAGATTGCTTATCTTAAATATTGTTAAAAACAACAACGTATTGGAAGACAATTCCACAATTCGTTGTTATAAAAATGTATGGAAAATTACAAGATTTATTTTTGTATTTGTTATTTTGATATTTTTTTTTCTGAAAACTATAAAACTAGAGCGGCATCCATCAAAACCGCGAGTCCCTTTGTTTTCCAAGCTCGCCCCTACCTAAACCGGCTATGCCCTAGTAAGTGAAAATGACGTATTTTGTTTGTCAAGATCATGTCATTGCAAACTGCATTTTTCATGTATTTTAGATGGTCGTTTTATATTCATCAATATCTTAATGTCTGAATTTAAAATTACATAAAATTCTTGACATTCGCAACAATGATCATTATAATTTTTATTAGTATATGAATATGTTGTCAAACGAAACGATTACATGACTATTATTAATATATTATGTTGACCATTTAATTAATATTAATTATACATCACGCGCAAATTTTCTGAACTTTAAAATAAATATTTTGAAAACTATTTTAGATATACTCATAATTTTTCATTCCTACGGTTTACCTTCTCAGCTTTGCTTCTATGTAAAAACTTTTTTGCATATTCATCAATTTTTTTAGCATATTTTTTGCTCTTAACATGCGCATACATTTTTTTTCGAAATTTCAAATGGAATTTCTAACATAAAATTTCTAGCTTTATACGTTCGAGATTTCAAAAAATATCCAGATTTTAATTACTTATTCAGTTAGCCTTTAAAAAAAGACAAATGTTGAGGTATTTTGCATAAATAGATATTTTTGAATAATAATTTGAATAGCTCGAATTTAGAATTGATCTTTATGTTTATTTATATGCACAAATGTCTAGTGTAAATGTTTCCGTATATTTTTGATTACCATTTATACAAACATTCAAGTTTTTAAAAAAATGTGGGAAAATCTTCTTTCATGTTGTCTTTGAAGTAAGCTGAAGTTCATGCATTTAAAGTTCAAATATAATTCGTTGTATCTTAACAATATATAACTAGGTACTGTACGTAAATACTTCCCTGAACACCTGGCTTTGAAATCTAAAAAAAACAAAACAAAAAAACTCATAGATTTGAATTAGTTTTTTTAAAATATAATTTTATTTAATAGGCCATCTCTTATTAGCTTTATATTAATACCAAGTTTACTATTTTCAATTCTCTAGAACAAAAGCTACACGTGTTTTAGTAAAAGCAGATGCCACTATTTTCAGCAAGATGTCATCCTTGAAATGCGTTTTACTCCAAATGTATTTTATTGTATTTTGTTTTTTTGAAAATGCTCAAACGGAACAGCGAATGCTCAAGAAGTTTTGAAAAATATTAACTGAATTTTTTGTGTATGCTTTGTTTAATAGTAGAAGTTGTTTACACCTGCACTCTTGACGCCTGCGTGTGACAACTGCGTGCGCCACTTGCCATCCGTATGTAAGATTGGGCAGAAGCTGAATGACTTTCGGCAATCACTGACGTGGGTAATAAATGTCTTTACTATTTTATTAATATTTTATTCGAAAGACTTGGTCCATCACATTATTTGACGCTCGTGACACTCAAGAAGACTGTTTGGTCCTGTCGGCCCGAGAGTCACGATCTTAAAGCGCTGTGAATGTTTTTAAATTATACAAAGCTAAAACTTTCTTGAAAGGAAACATTACTGGAATTGTAACCTTCATGGACAACGTGTCCGAAAATTTTGACATAACGAACAATAGGTC
>BMAV01000760.1:87792-104130 GCA_019973955.1 Trichonephila inaurata madagascariensis
ATGAATATTTTTAAAGAAACCGTAGAATATAATAATAATCGTGGTTGAATTGTGAATAATGTGGTTGAATCGTGGTTGAATTACCTTTTCTTAAACATTAGGACGAATTGTCGAACAACTTTTATGTGGCAAAACAACGTTTCCAGAGTTTATGACGAAGTTTATGAAATGATAAAACACTTTACACTCAATACAAGAAAACGATTCAAGATTATTTAAATCAAGGAATAATATAAAAGGTCAAAGATACTGAGACTAATGTACACAAACCAATGAATTACTTTCCACACCAAACGATAAAAAAGGAGGGTCGTGTTACTACTTCTACTCGTATATTGTTTTTGATGCATCATCACACAAAGCTAACGAACTATCACAGAACGATTGTTTGACCTAAGTTGAATCCCCCAATCTTTTAGATGTTTTAATTAATTTCAGACTAAACCGAGTTGGAATATCATCGGATATTCGTCAGGCATTTCTTCAAATTTGCTTGGCGGAAAAACATATAGACTTTGTACGGTTTTGTGGACAGATAATAATCCACGTATTGGGGAAAAGCTAACTTTGCAAGTTTATAGATTTAACAGGGTGATATTTGGAGTTAATTCTAGTCCATTTCTACTAGCAGCAACAGTCAAATATCACCCTCAGTTTCAGGACTCAATTCATTGAAACAAAATTTAAAGGGAAAAACCAACACTTTCATTTGTAATAAAAACGGTACTTTTAGAGAAAACGTAGATTTTTTTGTTGCTGAAAAGATTACCGGGTTGACTCCAAGTGCTACGTTAGATGTTTCGGAAATAAAAATTCCTGAATTTTTAGAATTATTAGACCCCTATTTTTACGAAGCTAGAGAAATTCACGCTTTACAGAATGCGGATATTTTCTTTATGTTAAGATACAAATTGTTAAGTTCTTGCATGTAAACATAGCAAGGCCGGGTGGGACGTTGATGCCTGCTTGCGCCACTTGCCATCCGTATGTAAGATTCGGCAGAAGTTGAATGACTTTCGGCAGTCACTTACGTGGGTAATATAACTGTCTTTACTACGAAACCCACAATAACTTACGTAACTTACTTTTTATTAAAATTTTAATCGAAAGACTTATTCATTAAGACTTTACTCAAATTATTTAAAGCTCGTAACACTCACGAACGGAAGTATTTTCACCTTCAGATTTATAAATTACTGTTTTATTACAAAATTTAGAGTCCCTTAAATGAATATATTCACTGTTTTTTTAAGCAATGTTATATAATAACTAAGATAAAGTGCTCTAGTTATTTATGCGTTAGGACTTCAAAACTTTTAAAATCTCAAATCAAGCTAACAAATAAACACTAACTGAGGTCTAAGGAAATTCTTACGTTTGCTCAAGGGTCAGAACATGGGGTTCCCTGCGAGTCATGAAACTTCCTGTCAGTGTCCTTGTGTGGCTTCCACCGTCCCTAATTATCTTTCAAAATGTTAAACCTTTAAAGAGGGGAAAGGATTTTAGAAAAATACGATTCAACAGCTTTTGAGATTCTTACTTTAAAGCAAAAAAATACGCGCTTTGCATTTTCGGAGCATCTCTAGAATGGCAGGATCTTACGTGCAGACCGCTTAGAGGATTAATCTTATTCTTTCAATTATTATCTTTTGATTGATTTATCACTTGTGCATATCGGAGAGTTAGAAGGTAAATAAAACTATGTTGAAACTGTAGCACATATTAAATGGAGACGAAGTCGGGGAAAAAACTTGGATGGGATTGATTTGACGGTCCCGGTAGAGAGAGATGTAGTTACAAAATGTTGCAATATAAATTGTACTATTCAATACTCAGTACTCACTTATGAGCAATCATCTATTTTGATTATTTATAAGGTATAAAAATAACTATAATTTGGGTAGAAATTCCCATAACCAAAATTAAGGTATCCGACTACGTTCGGAACAGTGTTTTTGCAAAAGCGTATAAATGGATAAAATTTATGATATTTAGTGTCACTTAGATTAGAAAATGTATATAAAATGGTTTTAAGAATAGTATTACAGTAAAAAAATTATTTAAGTACAATATTTTGACAAAAAAATGAACCTAGAATGACCCATTTTCAAAATATTCTTCTTTTAAGAAAAATGTTTCTAATATATACACTTACTTCCAAAAGTTAAGCACGGAGAGGAAAATGCTAATTTCCGGACGCCAATCAGAATTGAAGAGGATGCAATTCGCTGCAGAAGTAGATGGAAATATGCAAATATGTTAGGTAATAGCCAATCGTGCTTTCATGTCAAGAAATATGCAATAAGGACAGTCTTATAAGAAGCCAGCTTTATGAAGAGTTACAGAAGTTGATTGTAAGGGCTGATATATATATAGAAGGTATTTAAAACTTTCTTACAATTTAATCGTTAATCGTTAATCGTTCTGTAATTTCACTTTTATGGAAAAAATTCCAAACCACACAGACAGTTGTCCGAAGGCCCGTAGGTGATCACCCAAGGGTTACAACCCCCGCGAAAGTTCGATATATTGCTATTTTAGCCAAGGGAAAACGCAGAGCGACTCCACACGTGTGACATCTATGGTTACAGCGTCCTTTTGTAAGGCTATATCTGCAGCTACTGTACGCCGAAGATTACCTATGAATGGACTGTATGCCCGGAAACCTCGAGTTTGTGTTCCTCTATCTGTCCAATCAAGAGGGTCACGATTAAAGTGGTGCCGTGAATATGGCAACTGGACTGTGTTTGACTGGGGCAATGTCATGTTTACTGATGAGTCAAGATTTGCACTGGAGCCAGATGACAAGCGTATAAGGATATGGCGTAAACTAGAAACACGCATTCAGCCCCTAAACATCACCGAACATCACGCATTCCGAGGCGGAAGCATTATGGTGTGTGGGCAGGGATTTCATTAAAATACCGCACCGAACTCACATCTTTAAACGGGGTTCCGTGATGGCTGTCCGGTATCGAGATGAAGTTCTATAACCCTTTGTGAGATTGTACGCTGCAGCAGTTGGCCCTACTTTTGTTTTAATGGATGATAACGCACGTCCCCATATATCTGACATCATCGATGACTACCTGGAGAGTGAAGGGATTGCGCGTATGGCGTGGCCAGCATAGTCGCCGGACATTAATCCCATTGAAAATCTTTAGAATGCTCTCGGCCATGCTGTATCTTCACGTTTGCCACCTCTAACCACTGTTATTGAGCTGGAAACTGCTCTAGAAGAAGAATGACGATTGCTTAATTCTGCGGTGTTTGACCACCTAATTGAGAGCATGGTCAGAAGCTGTAAACTTTTCATACAGATGAGGGAGGATCACATACCCTATTAATGTCCTTTTTTTCATTTTATGCTCTTTATTGTCACATTATACATAATTCTGTTTAATTCTCTAGTATGACATTATCTGATAACTTACAAATATTTAATAATGGTTTCATTTCTGTGTATAATTATTGATTTTGTTTAAAGTATAAATATATATGCTACTTTACTGCCAAATTGTGTGTCAATCAAAACAGTATTTGTTGATTTTTTTGCATTTTACGTCTTCGTGCTTATGTTTTGGAAGGGAGTGTAATAATATTTGCCTGTATATATCTCAGACCTCTGTACAGAGGCTCAACTAGAATTTTTGAAATATATAACTTAGAAGTGGGTTTATCCATGCTTTACGACAACAGAGGGAAGATATTTTAAGAAAAAAACGCCGATAATTATTTCAAATGGTTGTAACTCTGAAAATAATCTGTACAGAGGTCTGAGCTATATACAGGCAAAATATTGTTATAATAGAAGCATTTTTCACAAAAGGAGAACATTTTGAAAAAGGCTTATTCTAAGTTAATTTTTTACCGAAATATTGTATTTAAATAATTTTTTTTTGTCAAAATGTCCTTTAAACAATTTTATACATGTATTCTAATCTAAGTGACACTAAATATCATGAAAATTATCCATTTTTGCGCCTTTTTAAAATCATGGTTCCGAACGTAGTCGGATACCTTAAGCCTTTTTTCCCTTTTTTTCCGAAAATTCAACCCCTTTTGTGACAATATTAACTTTTCAAATTATTATTTTTATTTACCCCCTAATCTTTTTACCATAGAAAATTTTTCCCCGCATAAGTAGGTTCTGATTTAAAGTAATTTTCTTTCTCTACATACCCCTCCTCCAACCCTTATTTGCTTGCTATCTTGATTTAGGTTATTACTTTAGCCACTTTGTGGCTATTGCAGAAATTTCTTTGGTAAACGATAATGTAAACAGTTGCATGTAGAAGAACATCTAAAACAAAGCATATGAACAAAAGTAACGGTTATTCTTCATCCCCCCGTTTTCAAAAGAAGATCAGGATTGAGCATGCGGAAGATATATCAATCGGTAGTGATTGAGCGAGTGTAAAATGATGGATTGAACTTTTAACACGAAGAGATAGTTCACTACTTTCGAGATGAATTGTCTTCCTCCAAGTCAACGAGATGATTCTTTTGCACTTGATAGATGGGAGGAATAGTACAGAGGAGAGTGCATGGATGTTTGAAAATAAAAAAAAAGGAATTTTTAATACTCAGGAGGGATTCCAAAAAATGTGACTCTACTGCGATATCAATGTTGTTGCTAAATCCCTGTCTGCGATTTATTTTTCATTTTTCCTTTGATAAGAGAAATGCAAAAGATTACACATTTACATTAGATTGAGAAGAAAAAATAAGAGACAGAGAATAAATGCTTTTTATGGTGGTAATAAAAGTGTCCTGAAATTGGAATTGGATTGAGAAAGAAACTATTTTTCTCTTTACTTTATTCTGGAAGAGTCTTAAGCAAAAATGGTATTTTTCGGACAAAATTGAAACAGGAGTTGTTCTTAAATGAGTGCTAAATTTTGAAAATTTGGTAATTAAAAAGAAACTGTCCATCACAACCATTACGTACGTATTCCACTCTTGTAATTTTAAGCATTACTTAATTCTCTGCAGAAGTTATGACACCGCAGATAATTTAAGCCATTATTTATAAATTAAGAATGAGCATTTCATTAAAAAGTTTTATTCGACGTCGTAACCTCGATAAAATCATGTTTTAATGGGAATTACTTTAGTGAGGTGGGAAAAATAATATTTATAAACTTATTTTATAAACAAATATTTATAAACAAAAAAATGGCTTAAATATAAATTGTTGCTTAAACCGATATCAAAACCTGTAAAAAAGTTAAATTCTAAAGGGTTAAATAGAAATATGAGATACAATAACATTTTGTATACAATCTAGAAACTGTAGAAATATAAATGATGTGTCCTATTTTTTTTGAAAATTGTCGAAAAGTAGAGTGAAATTTGAATGGCAGTTTGAACTGCCATAAATGGAATTACGAAATTTAATATTCATATCATTTTATAAAGTGTAAGTAACGAATGTGGGGTATAAGAGGTGACATGCTGAAAACATGAGCCAATCGATACCATAAGATAGGATATCACAGAGTAGTAATGCATACTTTCCAAAAGTTGTATGCGGAATAAAATTATTCATGATTAAAGAAAGAACAGAAATGGCGGAGGTCAATAATGGTTTTGCCCTGAAAGTCATAGTTTTATTGGTAGTGAAGTGAAATAGTTTTCATAGAAATTTTAAGATAAAAAAATTTTGAAAAATTTAAAAAAAAGGCAAACGAATGTATTTTTCTGAAGAAGCACTTGCCTTATGAATACTGCCGAGGAAGCAAAATGCATATAAAATGAAACAACGCTTGTCTTAGTGATTTCAATTCTACTTTTTTGAAATATATCAAAGAACAAAAATAACATCCTATTTAAAATAAATGCTGATTCAGACATAAAATAAGCCATGTATTTAGTAAAAAATGTAAAAGTATTTCGAGTATTGCTCTATTATATTACAATAAATCATGAAATTTTCCTGTTGTTTTTTAAGATAAAAAGCATATATTTATACTTTTTCGTAAATATAGCAAAATTCGTTTACAATGATATACAGTTTAGGTTATGTAATAAGTAATACAAATTTATATATATATATATATAATTTTAGTTTAATTACGTAATATTTGCTCTCTTAATATTTTGCTTAGTTCCTCTATTAGTTTCTTGTAAGCCAATTCACTGAAATATTAACTTATTCATTAATTTTATTAAGTAAATTCATAATTATGCTGTGTGTGCACAGAATATCAAAAATATATAGACTGAAATCCAAACGGCTGATAAATTTTTGAAACCAACAAAAATTAAAACTATTACTCATTATTAAACATGAAAAAAAATTAACAAACTATTTTTTTTGTAAGTGCTCAGAAAAATAGTTTTACATCTAAACTACAACAACAAAAAATGACCAGAGTTGAATTGGTTTAGTGAAAAAACAAAACAATTTTTACTTTTATAATTACTGTTTCTACTTTGTAACTGCTTTACTACTACTTCTACTCAGAAAATTTTATTATCTAAAACTTGTACTCAAAACTGTATGAAAAAAAAAAGTTTTTAAAGAGTGTTGATGTGAAACGCTAGCTTGCTTTTTTTTTACTATAGAGAAAATAGTTCCATCACAACCCCAAACATTTATTGTACGATTACAATCCTTAAAATAGAATTGCACAGAACGAAAACGTTGATTTAAAGTATCCGACTACTTTCGGAACCGTTGTTTTGCAAAAGCGTGTAAATGGACAATATTTATGATATTTAGTGTCACTTAGATTGGAAAAGGTATATAAAATTGTTTTAAGAATATTATTACAATAAAAAAATTATTTAAGTAGAATATTTTGACAAAAAACGAACCTAGAATGACCCATTTTCAAAATATTCTCCTTTTATGAAAAATGCTTCTATTTTAATAATAATTTGACAGTATATAGCTCAGATCTCTGCACAGAGGCTCAACTAGAATTTTTGAAATATATAACATAGAAGTGGATTTATCCATGTTTTACTACAAAAAAGGGGATAAATTTTAAGAAAAAAACCTCCGATAATTATTTCAATTGGTGGTAACTCTGAAAATGATGTGAATTTTTCAAAAATCCTAGTTGAGACTCTCTGGAGAAATCTTTTCTTTATCTAAATAAAATATATTATTATTATGGAACCATTTCTTACAAAAGGAGAACATTTTGAAAAATGGTTATTCTAAGTTAATTTTTGGCCAAAATATTGTGTTTAAATAATGTTTTTTTGCCGTAATGTCCTTAAAACAATTTTATGCATATATTCTAATCTAAGTGACACTCAATATCATGAACATTATCCATTTATGCGCTTTCTTAAAATCACGTTTCCGAACGTAGTCGGATACCTTAAGGATTATAATAGATGTTATATTAGAAAAAAAAAGTAATATAGAAGGTCGTTGCCCTTTATAGATATTATTTTGATAATTAACATTTATCGATAAATGCCGTATTTTTTGTGACAATTTACTTTGATGTGAATGCCATGATTCTTGAGAATAGCACTAGCTCAAATTTTTCATGAAATTAAACTTTTTCTTATTACTTTTATGCACCTTTTGCTCTATTCCTCTTGATCCGTTTTCCAAACTTCGTTCCGTGTTCTTGAATACCATTTTCCTAATGCTCGCTTTAATTAACCGAAATCACAAAAGTCCAATGGTGAAGCGTAGAAAGAAATTATGCGTATTTTATCAAGTGGGATGCACTTTATTCTTTCTTTGCTAAATAAGGGAATGTTTTCTTAGACATGGGACTAGAAGCTTTGTGCATATGAAGATCAGCTTTATCAATGTCCTTTTTATATAAAGTTCGAATTTCTTCTTCAAAGATTGGTTTTAAAATATTCTGCTCATAGTAAAATTTATTAATGTTGGCTGTACTTGAAACTTCAACTTTTATTTTTAATTTGCCTTTGTAACAAAATCCCACTACTATCATGAATCTCTTTATGTACTTTTTTGTAAACTGACGAAAACATTTCGTACGGTTATTTCCGAGAGTTAAGCAACAGAAAATTGATCTTCTTTCATTTTTGTGACTTAACTATACCTATGCCTCATCGAGTGTTACCATGAATTTCGATTTTTCAGCACCTAGGTATTTTTCATATAATTTTCTACGACTTATTTTTCTTTCAGCAATATGTTTTGGCAAAAGCAGATGAACTTTAAGCTCAAACATCCTTTTTAAATTTAAATCATTATGAATTATTTTATTCACAGTGCCGAAAACTCTTTCTAGTTTCAAAGTAATTAATCTTTGATTCGGCGAGTTTTCTTTTAGGATCAGAGACTTCACTTTCTTGATAGTTGCCTATATTTGAACAGTTTTAGAATAAGGTGTCATGGTCATGTTTTTAATTTTTCTTTCAAATACAGGTTTTTTCTTTTAAATTCTAATATATTCTGAGTACCTCTTTTTGAAATGTAATAACCGAGATTTTTACACCGCTTTATAATTTGCTTAGACACGAATTTTTCCATGGAAAGCGTATTTACAAAACCTTCGAGCCATTTATAAATTTTAGAAGTCATTCTCAAAATAAATATTTTATTTCCCATTCCAATTAAAAGAAAAGATAAGAAGATGATTATTTTTAAATATGAAACAAAATGCAAACAAAAAGTAAATTAGAAAATCATTTCCATAAAGTGCCAACGACTTTCTGTATAACCCTTGTACACATCCTGCAAAAAATTTCTTAGATCCCATTCATCATAATGGAAAAGAAACATGGACTCTATTGTAAGAATTGTTTTTTATTAAGACATAGTCATGGAAGTCCTTTTTAAATATAAAGTGAAACCAAAGCAAATGTGAAGTTTCATCTGAACAAAAATAATCAATTATTATTATTTTTTTTATACTGGAAAAAATAATTTGAAAGTAAATGAGTTCTTCAGAACTTCATCTGTTCAAACAATTACATTTTCACCGTGATTATCACTTGTTTAAATTTAATGAACTTCGAATAAGTATTGAACATACTTCGTAATTTAAAGACTGGGAATATGTATGATCAAATACGAGTTTAATTAATTAATAGCATTAGAAATTTGTGTAATTGTTCAATCTTAATTCCCAATGCATTTTATGACTTGAAAATAAAGGTAAAGGAATAACAAATCGAATGAGAAACATAATATAGAGAGTTCAGGAAGTTTAAGACAATTCTATGAATGAACCATTAATATTCTCAGTATTTCTTAACATATTTTCTTTATTAAAGACAAAATAATTCTCGTGCACCACAAGTATCCCATGGGTCTTAATGAAGTAAGTAAAACAAACAAAATAAGATAAATAAAATGAAAAGTAAATAGCAAAATAAAATTTACTAAATAATGAAATAACAAAATAAACATGCTACACAGATAACAATGCACATTACATAATAAAACAAGTCCTAACAAAACCAATACAATGAAGTTACAAAAACGGAGAAAGGAAATATGTACAAAATATTTAAAAAGTCAAATCAATGAAGGTACAAAATAAAGTGAGCGAAGCTTTAATTGAAACAAGTTTAAAAGGATTTGGACTGTACTTACAAGTACCACTCAATTTATAGTTACGTAGAATAACCATTTTTAAGAATATTTTGACGATATTTAGCAAGAATATTCTTTTAAATCCACTCTCCCAAGAATATATGGCAGTACGAGTTCTATGATGAGTATTTTAACGTGGAAGGCGAATAGTTTTATAGCAGAAATTGCGTTTTCAGCGGATTGTGAAGATTATCATTTTTGTCCCGACAGAATAGTTAATATCAAAATTTAAGTGTCTTATTTTTCTTGTATGTTAATGAAGACCTTAGAAAACGATTTGGCTATTTATTTTGTGAACATTGTATATAATTAATTTTACAGTTGAATACTTTTAACAAATTAATTAGCACTAACGGATTAAATTTCCCAAAATTGAGTGCTTTGTTTATGTATATCCCATAATTTTCAATGTAGTAATTAAAAAAATATATTGCATGAGAAAAACTGCAGTAAATCATAATGTGGTAGGTAAGGGGTTACATATATTGAGATACGCTTTAAAATTACCATGACCAGTAAGGAATTGATTGATTTTATGAGTTGTAAGCTTAGTAATCACAAGATATTCTTTGTGGAATGGTTAGAATAGATATCGTGGTGAATGATGAAAAGATGTCAAAAAAGAGTGAGCTGATTGTTTATACTGAGTACTACTCCAAAGATGGAAATATTTTCTTCAGTTTTTTTCTTGTAGAATGATTTCGGAATATTGACTTCTTAACTATTCTTAATATATTTAAGGAAAAAATAAGAACAAATATGTTACTTTAGATACTTTGTGCCTCTGGAAAAACAAAAACGAATTTATAAGGAGGAAATAAAATGTAGGCAAAGGTCAAAAAAAATATTTCTAAGTAGTCATGTACGTTTCTCAAAAGAAAAAAAATATAGATGCGTTGTATATAAACTAAGGTAATTTTAAATTAATAAGAAGAAATAGTAGTAAAAATCTTTATTCATAACCATTGTCAGATGGATAAATCACAGCATTTTTGTAGTCCGACTTTAATGATGAGACAACGATGTTCAGTCAAAATAAAAAAAAAAAAATACACGAAAACACAATATAGTAACAGAATATAAGATTCAAGTGTATATGAGACTGTGTGCAAGAAGCTTAACACTAGAACGTCTGGGATTACGAATATCCTTAAACGTCCACCGGTGTCTTTCTGACACACTACGATATAAAATATATAAAATAATTATTTTAACTAAATAATTGCAGGACTATTGTTCAGTAGGGTTTAGTTTTAAGGCTTTTTAATATTATTTCATGTATTTATCATATTATAACCCTGCAAATAATAATAATAAAAAAACTGACGCTGAATTTATGTTTCGCGAAGTTTGTTCGAGAACGCTGCTTTGTGTCAAAACACATTTCGAGTCGCAAATCTGCCAGGAACATTACTATTATGTGGTATCCCTTCTGTGCCATCCCTAGCGACATACAGTGGTGGCCAAAATTGTGGACGCTTTTTTAAACTGTTAGGGTTTTTTTTTTTGGTGTTCTTATAATTACTTAACTAAAATTGATTTTAAAAAAAAAGGTCTTTCTCAAGACCAATATTTATTCTGCATATAAGCATATAATTTAATAACTTAAAAGCTTTTTTACTTTACTTATGTTAAGTTTTTTTCTGTTAAGAAAATGCCAAGAACAAAACTTTCGCACCTGCGAAGAGAAGCAAAATTTCTAAGCTATAGAGTACTGCTGAAAATGACAATTCTAAAAACCAGCCTACAGCTGATATTCAAAATAAAAATTCAAGAATTACAAGAATTCAAAATAAAAATGTTTTAAAAACGAATACTACAGGTGAAAGTAAACATTTCAGTAAATGTTCCAAATTACATTATAGTGGATACTGAACGTTTAAGTAATTTGTTTACAAATCATTTATAAAATATTTGTCATACTGCTTCTTTAAAACTTTGCTTTGGTCAAAGAAATGTATTTGCATATAAAATGAATGTTGCATGTGTTAATTATGACCAAACTCAAAGTGAAATATGTTCTTCAAAACAGTTGGTGGATACTAAATTGCATCAAATATCAAATGTTAGCAAGAATACATTTTTTAATTCTCCATTTGATGTAAAAATGTTAATAGTGCAAGGTATATTAAGTTTGGGACTTGGCTACTCGGCGTTGGAAAAATTCTGCATGCACAGGAATTTAAATATAATGCCTAGTAAAACTTTTAATTTTTGCAAGGCAAAAGTTCTGAATGGACATCTCGTTGGTTCAAATCAGCTGTTACTTGATATTCGTAAAAATGTCCGAGAGGCGTATGGCTCAAAGAATGATAAATATGTACTTAACATACTTAATACCTATTTTTTTTTTAAAAAAATGGCAACTTAACTTACGTATGTATCATGAAATCTCAAAAATTATGTCCCACTTAAATTAAGCAGAAAAAAAATGTTTATAAAAATTTGAACAAAAAGATTTTTTCCTACGAAATGATTAAAATATCTTTATTAGGTTTACAATAAAATTTAAGCTCTATGGGAAATTTTTAAAGATATATGTCCCATAAACAAAGTTTTAGCATTTTACTCTTTGGAGCATATTTGGTTCCCTTAAGAGGACACAGTACGAGATCTATCAAAAAATGAAATCTAACTCCTTTAGCTAAACTTATACATTCTTCAATAATCACATAAACTTTGAATGCTCTAAATTTAAAAAAAAATACAGGGTTACGAGGACTTTTATGTTCGTTTTCCTAAGCATTTCAATGGCAAATCAAATCTTTAAGCTGGTCTACCTCAGAAAGAAAATTTTTACCAGTTTGTATTCATTTAAAATCCTAAGACTTTTTTTTATATTGTGCCAAAAATTCTGATATTTTTTCTAACTATTGCTATAAAAACATATAAAAAAAGTTTGTACGCATTTTTTAATCCAAACAATTCTTATTTTTCAAAATAAATTCAAATAAGGATTTATGCATTTTTAAAAATATTAAATTGATCGACTATAGCATTCGCTTGCGTAGAATTTAAGAGCCGTTACGATGTCATCAAATGTAGTGAATATATTTTCCCCTCTGTGTGTCAATATGTTCGAATGCATTGAAGTACGTTACTAATCCCATTTTCTTAATGAAAAGTAATTTTTTTCGTATAATACTACAATTATATACGCATCAGTTAAATGACAATCTAAAGTATTATATAACTTTGCCAATTAAATAAAATTCCAAATGTAACATGTAAGTGTGAATTGAATAACCATCATTATGTAACAATCACGTATCAATTTAATAACAATTAGAAAGGTGACAATTACATGTCAATTAAATAACAATTGAAAATAACTTTATTACACGTATTGATTAAAAACTCCAAAATGTAATAACTTCGTATCCATTAAAAAAAAGAGTTTTAAATATATATGTATATATATGTACGTTCCTGCACTGAACATTTTATAATATATCATTTGTTACTCTCTCAGAGACTTACTATCTAAGATCAAATGCAACAAATTCCCGATTCTTAATAATCCTTTTTCAACGTATAAGAACTTTTTTTCACATAAAAGTAATGTAAGTAATCCTATTCAAAGAAAAGGATCTTCTTTTCCCTTTCCCCTTATAGATTTTCTCTCAGGGCATTCATTCGAAATCCTTTTCATGCGTACGAACGAAGCTCCTCTGTAAGAAAGCTTTGTAGAGCCCTAATGATGGCCCGACTTCGAGTTACTTAACCTAAACGAGAATCTCGAATTGAAATCCTTGAATTGCGAGTCTTCTTTCAAAAGAAATGTATTGCCCATTATTCCATCGCTTTATTTCAGACTTGTTTTACTTTCTAAAGAATGAATAGCTGTTATATTTCTCTAGAAAAGTAATATTGTTGTGATCCATATTCAAATGAGCAAAATTAATTTGGTAAGTTGGGTTTTAACCATTGACATTTCAAAGCTATTAAAGGACATCTACCTTTATGAATATTACCCCATTTGTAAGGATTTTTTTAAACATCTTATAGTTTGATAGTATTTAATAATAATGAAAAAACAAAACAAATGTGTATTGTTTGTAAATAAAATGTATTTATAAGGAATGCGTATCATCTAACGATTTGACAAATTAAATGCCATAAGTATAACCAATTATTAAAAATAAAACAAAAAAATGCATATTCTGCTATGAAATGTTTTTTCAGCTAACTTCTGATATTTAAGAGAGAGAGAGTAATATTAGTGCGTATTTCAGGTAACACGCGCGAGGGCTATTAACGACTGATCATGTAATTTTGAACATCGTTGAAGTGACGAGGACAACACCTAAGCTGACAAATCTCTCTTCTAACTGTGGCCACGGTAGCCTAGTGGTCAAGGTATCGGATCATGGCTGGCATGTCACGAGTTCTAGCCCAGTACCACGAAAGACCCACCGTGTAGGGGAGCGATACATGTTAAATCTGTCGAGAACTCAAACTTCCTCCCGTTGGTGTGGTATAGTAGATAGGATTAGGAGTGCCACTTCAGGTGTCGTCCTCTTCGCTTGTAATGTTGAAAATTACGATTTCCGTCGCCAAAAGCCCTCGTGTTGCTGAATAGTGCGAAGTTAATATTCATTCGCTCACTCTCATCTAACTACCACACCACACCGATGGTAGGATATTGAGTTTTGCAGATTTAGCACGAATCGGCACCCTCTATGCGACGGGTCTTCAGTTGCATCAAGCCTCGCACCTGTGACACTTAGGCAACGAGTTCGTCTCCGTAACTACACTGCTACCGTGGCCACCCGATACTCAGGAACTAACCACGCCGGAAAAATATTTTAGAATTCACATTGTACTGTAATATAAATATTTAATATTTTCATCTGTTCTAAAATCACATTATATATATTTATAAATGTTAATTACTGATTTCAAGTTTCATTTGTATTTGAATAAAAAAACTCCTGATTCATTTCCTAGAATCTTAATAAAGTTAATGTTAAAGTTATTTTGATACGAATGTGTGTGAATATAAAAAATGCATCGATTTATTTACGATGTAAGATCTATATTTTTGTTTTTAAATGGCAATCTAGGGACATATTGTATAGGTGAAATAGTATTATTATTTAGGTATAATTTAAAATTTTAGTTAAGCGGAAAGACATCACTCTTTTTTGCAATTCAAAAATTGTGAAAAATCGTATATTTTTCTTTTGTTTACGTACATTTATTCAAAGTATTGTACGGAACTTTAACAAGTTATAATGCACCCAGCTGTTTAATATTTTTGTTGATTGTGCTTGATCTTACACATGCAATATTTAGAGAGAGTATTTCAACATCTATTATATATAATATTTTTTTGATATTTTGTCCGGGTAAAGTTTAAAATAAATTTAAAACATATTGTATATATATATATATATAAATTGTTACTAATTTTGTGTAAATAGTGTAAATAATTTGTATTTGGGTGTTTAATGCATTTATATTACTCTATGTTATATTTATTTCTTGTTAAAATTGTACTATTCACAAGCAATGCCACACCTTACGTTATAATGGCGATTCAATGAGAACTTGGAGAAATCTTGGCGGTACAGCCAAGTTGGCATCATTTTTGGCGACTAAGTTGACGGCCAACTTGGCGACAATTTTGGCGTAATTGGCGACAATTTTGGCTAGTTCGGAACCCTCTGGATTCTTCTAGAAAGTAGTGTCACGTTCGATGACACGAGCGGTTATATTTCTGGAAGTTTCTGCCGCGCCTATAAATAGGAGTGCAGCTGCAACCAGACAGTCTGATTTTAACCAGTGAATAGTGAGGGTTGTTTTGACTAGCGATTAGCTCGGCTGTGCTTATGAATAATCTTTTACATACGTGTATTTTAAACACGGATAATTGTGTTTGATTGCTGTTGAAGGGGGTAAAGACCATCGGAGATTTACCCTGTGAATATTGCTGCTGAATCTTTTATTTAAATGATTGTATTTTTGATGATAAATTCGCATCGCTCTTAAAGAACTGTTTATGTTATTTGTGATTGTTTTGTATAAAATCCTCGAACCCGGATCTACGTAACAATATATAATGGCATATGTTTGCCACTTAAATGTTAATGTGGTTTCTCTAAATGTATTCAAATATTCATTTATTTCTACGTTAATTTGATTGTTCTAATATTTAAATGAAGTTTTAAAAGATTTGCTTTTAGAAAAGGTATTTTATAAACATATATCCACGGGATAATATTATTATGAGTTATATACAGTTAATATACTGAATTTAATTTATTATATTTCGAGTTTTACGTGTAAGCAATATCTAAGCTGGAAATAATTTCTCAACTGGAAATGATACTAACTAGCACCATTATATTTCATTATAAAAGAAAATGTGTAAAAACCTTTTAAAAAGTGAAAGATTACCATAAGTATGGTATTTAAAGCTTATTTTGTATTATAATAACGTAAAGAATTTTGCTTACGTATGCTACAAATAACTTCCTTTATAAAAATCAATGTTTGGCGAAGAAAAGGCTCTTAGAAGTTTTCTTATAATACGGAAAGTTAATTAAAATGCATTATTATCCCTTTTTGTACCACTTGCGCTTAAAGATATTCATCGTTATTGTAAGAGGAAGGTGCAATGAAGATTATGACAAAATTGTGTCATAAATGAAAGTCTGAGCAGCACTGCGTTAATTAGATCATTCCTCTACTAAATGCAAGATTTTTTAGCGACCAGTCACATGGAAGTATCAGTTTCTTGTTCAATTACAATAGAAGATATTTTTTCAATAAAGTTCTTTTGTCCATTC
>BMAV01000761.1:6464-23209 GCA_019973955.1 Trichonephila inaurata madagascariensis
TATATATATATGTTGTTGTATTGTTACGTATTATGAGGCATCTGGTTCAGGGAAACGCGGCGTAGTCAGGGCACTAACAATAATAATAACGGCGCTGCGCGGCTCATTGGGAGTTTTTTGGAACCAGATGTGGGGAATGGAGATGAAAATTTATTGTGATATATAAATAATATATAATAATTGTGAAATTGATTGATATTATGGAAATAGAGACTCAAAAAGTTTTCATTTCAGGGAGACTGACCCTGAAAATCCTGCAAATTATGAAATTTATAGCTTCAACAAGAAAGGGAGCGAAAGTTCCAGCTCCATATGCAGTGTTAGATTCAAAGATTGGGTCTGCGCACCCAGAATATTTGTTTTTAGAAAATTTAAGTGTATAAATATTTTAAGAAATTGAATGTTAAAAGTGAGAGTGGGCATAAATTAAACAGTAATTATTAATGTTGGCCTAGTTATTGGAGTAAAATTTATTGTCACGAGTTTAAATTTAAATTGAATATTAAAATTTAATTCTAAGATGAGTAATGAAAATTAAAGTCAAGATAAATATTGGAAATTATAAAAGTTAAAATGAGGATTTAAGATTAAAATTTAAATAAAACTCAGAAAGCGAAGAAATTTAGAAATAGAGATTTAGACACGTAATTTATTAAGGGCATTGAGAACCCTTAAGTAAATCACGTTTTTCTTCTTGGAGGGGGTTGTGACGTCTCTCGCGTCTTTCTGCTAACATAACTCCTATGTTCTTTGACGGCCACGATTAATGGCAAAACTTTTCCAACCCAATACCAAGAAGATAAACAAAGATAATATGTAAATGAGATATACTATAAAAGGATAGAAGCTTTGATGATAAGATATAGCGCGGCAAGCTTAGAGATAGTTTAGTGTGGAATCATTCTGATCGTTAGTGCGGCAAGTTTAAAGATAGCTTAGTGTGTAATCTTGTAGATCAAGAGTTAGCAGTCCGATAGATTTGGAAAGAATAGAAGTCTTATATAAAGAAGTTGGAATCTTCTTATACAAAGTGAATTTATAACTATCTCTCTTTAGGTAAAGGAAGGAGATCTGCAAAAGGTAATATTTGATATAGGTAGTTAGTTGAATCGGTTTATTAACTATAATTAAGATAAAGGATCTAGTTGCGTGATCTGACTTAAATACACGGTTTAATTGGGTGTTAACTCTCACTTTAATTAAAATTGTCAAATTAGAATTTAAGTAATATAAGTTATTCTTAATAAAAGTTGTATTAAGAACTACTATGTCTCATCATTTTGATAATCCCACACCTCTAGCTTACGCGGAACCGGCACGACATGGTCATCACAGGATGGCTATGTCGCAACAGTAATTTGTTTTGTAACAGTTTTCTATGTTAGAAAGGGTCATAATATATGATAATTGCATGAAATAATATTAAAAAGTCTTGAATGTAAACCCTACTTAACAGTACTCGAGCAGTTGTTTAATTAATATAATTATTTTACACATTTTTTATCACGGTGTTGAAACGACAGCGGAGGACATTTAAGGGTAATTGAAATCTCGGACGTTCTAGTTAAGACTGTTTTCGCCGTATGTACGAGAGCGTGAACTTGACGCAGAGCACATTTTCGGACAGAAAAAATGCCTCAATTTTTATAAAAATTTGTGACATTGTAACTCGTGCATTTGTGTTTATAATATAGTGTTTTTAAAATTTCAAAAAGTTTCATAAATAATTAGTTTTTCCTTTCAACATGTGAAGGGATAGCTCATTTAGCATTACGGTATAGGAAAAAAAAATGCAAAATACATTTTATAAAAGAAAAAATGTATCAACTCGGATAAAAAGGAATAGTATGACAAAATAAGTGATTCTGTACAGGATAGTGTAGCCAGAATATGATATTAATGTTTGTGAGTACTTTTATATCTGAAAAAATATTCCGAATTCGGCCCCTATTCTTTAACATTAGCCGAAGATAGCCTTAAACTAAGAATTTTGTTTCTTTTCAAGTGTAAGCCACTTGTTACTAAAACTGCTATAGTCTTGTTTCATGTGAACATTTCCAGTGTTAATATTTAAAAGAAAGAATCATAACACTCTTCAAAAACAAGCTTTATACATATCAAAACAAGGAAAACTCTTCAGCCTTTTACACCGATGCGGCGATAAAGTGGAAAAATTTGTGTTTAATCCTTCTACATACCCCTCTGGGTGTCATTTGCTTTACTAACGAGGAACTGTTATCTACTCTCTACCTCACTCACTACTCTTTGCTCCTGAGCTATTCCAAGCAGCTCCATCATAGTTCCACGACTAGTATAAAAAAGAAAAAGGCTATTCATGGGAAGAGATTTCTCAGCTGTAGCATGTGATGATTTATTGATGTTTCATTGATTGTCCCTTATCAGCGAAGAGTCACATTTCGCATATGATTGATGTGGGATTGAATCTCATCCATTTAGTACCATCATAGAGAAATGACTGATTTTTTAACTTTCCCCTTTGCATCTTGGAAAGGTTGTTTCTAAGTTAAGAATGTCGTTTTCTTTTTATCTATTTAGGATCAGTCGATAGTTTGATTGAATAATAGAAAGATGCTTAACGTTAAATACTCCTTATGGTGAAATTATCTGGAAGAATAAGTATAAGATATATAAGGAATATTCATCCATCAAATAATATTGGACGTCATTAATTACTTCAGCATTTTGATCTTACAATAAACAGATTGTGTAATGAGTTCCAATAACACTGGGGAAACGAGAAAATCTTTGAACAACTTTAAATGCTTACAATTCGGTAATTATATCTTCTATGATCTAGATTTATGTTAAAATGTTCGTAAATTTGTTTCATAATGTTTTTTTTTTTTCCATGTTGTTAGAATATTATCTTCTTAGGGAAGGAGTATGTAAGAGAATGTAGTGTTAAAATTTTACTTTGTGTTTGGAAAATGTGGAACTTATGTTATCCTTTGTATCAGTAGAGAATATACAAGTGTAACAACCCGTAGATTGTTGGTGTTTGGGGATTCAAGCAAAGATAAACCATAGTAACTTTTAAACACCATTTTATTACTATTTTCTGTTAATCAACCAACACAATTAAAGGTAGGGAGTTCATTCAATAATAAACCCGGAAGAGCAACCGCAAAGGCTTAATGCAACCAACATATAATTAAAATTACTTAACTGAATCCTGGAGCGCTCTTGACTCCTACGCTTGAATTCTCTTTAAATATTTTGTGATACTATGCGACCACCAGTTGTACTCATGTTCACAATTTAATCAACTTTTAATCGCCAACTCTCAACCATCGACCACCACCGCGTACTCTAATGCCAACATTTAAATAGAAGTACACAGTTACCTAAATCTCGTCTTCTTCACCGTTTTCAACAGAACTTACAGTTTTACCCATGAGGATTAGTAGGAGCTTCACGAATAGACCCTTATACACTAGGATTCAATCCATTGACAATTTTTACCATTTTTTCAGACTAATTTTATTTTATAGTTTTTGAGGAAGAAAATCCATTAGTTTATAAATTCTACTGAATCATAACAGAAGTGGTTAAAACAATTAAAATTCCAATATTACTTATGCTGGTACTTTTCCGTTTCCCTGGGGTTAATCTCGCCAAGTAGGCTTTATTGGCTACAACACACATTATACACACAAAAAAGATTTAGAAATTTTAGTGCTCATTGGTTTTTCATCTATTTTTGATGTATTATGAAATAGACGTTTTTAATAATAAAAAAAAGACCGTGACTTGTTTTGAAAACTTGATGGAAAACGGTTACTAGCTGGAATATTCCACTTGGCGTTGGTTGTAAACTTTTTGACTACTTTATTGCTTGCGCCGGCAAGACGGAAAAACACTCTTATTTTATAGTTAAATATTTAGAAATTTTTGTGCGTTTCAGTAAGTGTATAAATGACTGACAAAAGAATTTCTGAGTTTTAGATATGTTACTGTTGTGAATATAGATAAATATTTGGAATACCTTCTTGTCTTGTATTTCTTAAATCTAAAAGTCTGAAAATTCAAAATTTATATCCAGAATATCTCATACCAATATAAAAAATTATAACGCGTCAATTCGATATCATTCATTCCCTCATTTCTTTTTCGCATTCCTTTTAAGAAGTTACGTTAATCGTGGAGTTTAACATAAAATTTAACAAATTTTTTTTAGTTATTTTTTTTAAATTAATGATATTTAGTAAACATTATTAAATCATAAGAATCACTTTTAATCTATTAAATTTATTTTTCCCTATATGTACGGGGCACTCATATATATGTCTAGGGCACTCAAAAACTGGTTGAACTCCATGGATATAAACGCCAGGGTTATAGGCCTTAATTTAAAAGGGTTAGTCTGGTACTGAAGATGCAATCGTAATGAGTTATTATAATTCGATCTCCAAATAGTGAAAAATATCCACATCCAAATCTTGACAACTTCAGCCTCTTTCCCAGAATTTTCGAAACCATCGGTGACATGTTATGTCGCCAATTCCTCCCCATGAAACGCAGAATGCTACATGCTGCAGCAGCAGTACTTCTTTTGATGAATTCATGTACCAAACAACGAATTACGTGTGTTTTATCACATAATGCTACACAGTCTCAGGTAAATTGGCCAATGATGTAGTATCAGAAAAACGGTTCACTTATACAGCAGATTTCTCGACGTTTTATTTTTCAGCCATTCCGGTCATCATAGCATAACATCCACCATCAATTCAACTCCTCGGAATTTGAATCACAGCAAACAGGTTAAAATTTGATAATAATCAATTTCCTCAAAGCAGCTGAAAATCGTTTTATGAAAGTTAAACTTATTCACTTAAATAGTCAATTTTTTATTTTTTTTTAGTCTGAAATCAGGTATTATATTCTCAAGGATCTGACGGACATATTTTATTTTTCATTGTTAGCACACAAATATTATTTTCTGAATTACTCTCATTAACATTTTTCTATATAGTATAAAGTTAAAATACCTTTTTGAAGTAAATCGCACTTTTGATACTAACCCCTTAACTGCTTGTCCCATTCACCTTACGTGCAACCGAAAGTTGGCCACAACTGGTTTGCCAGTACGCTGTACGGGAACCCCTATTTTCTTCTTTCTATCTTTTATTTGCTCATATTTTTAATTCTTATTGTGCTAGTACTTTTAAGATATGCAGTTTGTCCATGGTATTTCTCTTTAGAGATTTTCTTTGTGGTGAAGGAAGGAAGTTTTCATTGAAGGCAACCAAGTTTTTGAAAATATTCAATAAATAACAAAGATTGTTAAGGTAATGTACAACTTTTTGCTTGAGAAGAAATGAAAATGGATAGATAATCCAAAAAAGTCGATATATTATCTTTATCCCCATCTCAATATAAGACTTAGTTTTACAACCTGCTTCAAATTGTGTGTACATTTATATATGCACACACGCACAAAATCCTCAATCGTTTGAAAAAAGTTACTAACATTAAAAAATCATAAATATGAAAGAGATTTTTTTTAGATATATGAAACATTCTTGAGTGAAACATAGTGTGAAAACTTTAAAATTGAAAATTAAAATAAATATCTGCCATTTTCGTATTTTGTTAAGGCGATATGGTACCATCTTTAAAATTTTTTTTATTTTTAATATTTGATATTTGGTTTTAATTGTATTTTATAAAGGTTAATATTTAATAATAATTCCATACAAAAAAATTTTAATTTGTTGCAAAATGTTTGTAAAATTTAAAGTTTTTAAATTTTTTTAAACATTTTTTAAACCCCTAAGGCTTTTTTAAATATGTTTCTTTTCTTTCAAAATTTTTTTTCCAAGTACCTTATAATATACTACATAAAACTGTGCATGGGTTTATTTCTGCTACTGCTCTTTAATTTTTTATTAATTTTTTTATAGTTAAACTTACAAAAATTCTCGAAAAAACATTAATTTTGATTTTGAAATTTTTTAGAAAAAGTACTAAACATGTTAGAGCTAATTCAATGCACAGTTTTACAAAACATACATTTCAGAACATGTATAAAAAGTTTCAAACCCTTACTTCAATTATCAAAAAAGCCTTAGGGTTTTGAATAACAGTGAATGTACAAAAATTCAACATGGAGAAAAATGAGTTTAAAGTTTTCATTTCTTAAATAGCATGATAAAAAATTCCTCCAATAATCTGAAACTTTTATGTAATGTTAATTAGTTTATTTCAAACTGCTTACCACAAATTTTTTAAAAAATTTACAAGAATAAAAGAATATACTTGTATAATGAATATATAAACAAAAAGGTCAATATTTCATAAAACATTATCTTAACAATTTTTAAAAAAATTACACACGCATTTTAGAGTTTATTTCATGCGCAGTTCTATACTACTATAATAAACAACATGTACACAAATATTCATACTCTTTTTTTCCATAATTTTAAGAGCCTGAATATATTCACAAAATCCATAGGCTCTTCCAAAATTTACTCGCAAAGAAGCATTTTTGCAAGTATTACATAAAAAGATTTGTTAATGCATTTTTATCAATAATGACGTATGTTGGAGATCTGGATATACCAGTATATTTTTCATCCAAACGAGAAAAAGTATTGCATTCTTCTTCAAGTTTTGCACACCTCAAGTTAGTGTTTTGAGAAACTTCTGAACTTGTCTTAGCATCTGAAAACCACCTCTTCAAAGCTTTCGTTGTGGCAGATTTAGTACGTTTTTTAGGCCTAGGCATTTTAACTTTTTGGAGAAATAACCAAATTCCTTGTCGTAAAGCAACTTTTCTTACTCTTCAGAACACAGAGTACAAAAATATAGTTAAATTTGTAGGGACAGAACTTCAAAGAAAACGCAGTAGAATAACTCTCATATAATCAAAACAAAACAATTATTTCATTTCAGCTTAAACACTCATCAGCGTGGAGTAAAAAAAAATTATTTCCTTATTTATCAAGCTCTTTTCTAGCAGACGATCTGAAAAGTGGACGTGGCAGCTTTGTTTAGTCTACTGACATGCAGCAAAAATGGATAAATAACTGAATAAAAAATATAGATACAACTCTGAAATTTTGCAAACACATTAAGAAGGATTAAAAGCATCATATAAGCCAATAAAAAAAAATCGATAGTTTGATAATTTTTAGGGTACCATATCGCCTTAAATATTATGCTTAGTTATGTGCAATAAAAAATGTGCCATTTTTTGGAAAATTTTGGGCAAAAAAATTAGCCTCTTAAGGGGTTAATACACGAACATTTATAACAATACGATTCATAGTTCATATTATTTACTTGGCTTATGAGATAAAACGTTTTTTTCCCCCTTATTGCAAAAAAAGGGGGGAGATAAATCTCTAAAGCAACAATAAGTAGCAACTTCTACTAAGAAATGGAAAAATGAGTTTTTTTATGTGTAAAATGAATTTTTCTAGCACACATGGGTTACATTTCTTCTAAAGATACTTAGTACTCATATTTTTGTTAATAATTTCTTCAATATCTTAAAGAAATCAATATTGTAAGTAATATGAATGCCAATACATTTACTCAAGAGTTAATACTTTCTACCAATAATAACTTTTCTAACGGTGTTTACTAAGCTTTAGATGTACATTTTTCTAGATTCGATAGAGAAATAGGTATTGGATATACGTATAGAGCATAATGATGGGACAAAATTGGTTTTGATATTAGCTTAATGTCTTAGTATCAGCTTCTTTTTCAAGTATTGACAAATGTTTTACGAAAGTGTGCGTAAATCACCTTAAAGGATTTTGCCAAACTTAAAATTGAATTTTAGGAATATATATCTATTCTCGATTTCCCTGGAACAGTTTCAAATCTCTATTTTCATAAATCCATATTATAATATTAATTGCCTTTTATCATCAAGGGCAATTTAAATTTAATATAATTCTTGTAAAAAAATTTTCACGAATCAATTTTATGAAAATTCAGGTACAAATTATGAACAAAAATATAAGTATATTTTGTATTTTTATGTTGAATGTTTGTGACGTCTCTCGCGTTCTTCTTCTAACATAACTCCTAAGTTCTTTGACGGCCACGATTAATGGCAAAACTTTTCCAACCCAATACCAAGAAGAGAAACAGGACG
This sequence comes from Trichonephila inaurata madagascariensis, assembly GCA_019973955.1. Classification (NCBI taxonomy): domain Eukaryota; kingdom Metazoa; phylum Arthropoda; class Arachnida; order Araneae; family Nephilidae; genus Trichonephila; species Trichonephila inaurata. The sequence continues at coordinate 14,602 of BMAV01000761.1, forward strand.
AAAATGCAAATAAGATATACTTTAAAAGGATAGAGGGTTTAGTGAGAGTGGACGGCAATCTTAAAGATAACTTAGTGCGTAACAGATCGGAATAAGTGTTAGACGACCTAATCACAAGGAAGAAGGATACGCCCATAGTCGTTAATATTGTTAATTATAAGAAGGATTCATAAGGCCTGAGTATTCTTACCTACAAGTAGCATAATAGGAGTGTCTTCAACCAAGGAAGGAGGGTGACTCTATAAAAGGTAATATTTTGTATAGGAAGTTAGATTAGGCAGATAATTAAATATAATTAAGATAAGTGATCTAGTTGTGCGATCTGACTTGCATATTCAGTTTAATTTGTGGCTTATTCTTACTTAAAGAAAGTTGTTATTTAGAATTAAGTAATTTAAGTTATTCTTAATAAAAGTTGTGTTAAGAATCACAAAATGTCTCATCTTTTAGATAATCCCACACCTCTAGCTTACGCGGATCCCACTAGACATAGCTATCGCAGGATGGCTATGTCTCAGGTTAAGATCCTGAACACTTAAATATCCAGAAAACTGGAGAAATTTCAAAATCTTTATCCAGTTAAGTAATCAAATTAGAGTGTTCCTTATAAAATGCTTAACTCAAAGTTAATATTGAAGTGCTGCATGAATGTAAACTAAACATTTTACAAGTAAAGAAAATTTTTCTGCTAGGTATCGCGGAGTTTTTTCTCATCACCCATGCCTGTTATTACCAATACCTAATTTAATTTTTATCTATCGTAACAATGACATTTTTATCTTATTTGATGTGAATAAAAGTAAAATTCATATAAAAGTATGTTTGTTTTACCTATCTAGTTTTGTATTAGTGGTCAAGAATTCTAGAAATAAGACTAGTCACCACTAGTAGAAAGTAAGATAAAATTATGCTGAATTTTTAACAGTACTTTAAAACTGTTAAGCTCAAGACTTAAAAATAATTTCTTCTCAATTTCGCAAACTTTTTGACATGTCGTTAAGGGAAGGGGTGATTTTGATATTGACTGGAATTACTTTTATTTTGAATTTCTTTAATTATTCCATTAATTCCATACAAATCGTTACATAATATAGAAACTTTGCAAAAGGCTTCTGTTATAGAAGGTTTCAGTATGATTATTTTTTATAAACCAATGTGTGTTCAAAATTAAACAAAAATTCCACTTTAAGTTGAATTATCTCCAAAAGTTTTCAAGCATTAAAAGTTTTTCAAGCTAAGGTTTTAAAAGTGTTTTTCTAATTAGGCGGATTGAATCTCTTCTTGACCGAAGAGCATTTAGGCTCCGTAAAATAGAATAATATTTTGGAACTTTTATTTCATTTGAAATTATTTATATTTTAAGCATTTTGTGTTATATTTTTATGTGTAGTTTATACTCACGAAATTTTATATTTATGCACATTTTAAATTCTAGTATTATATCGAGTAAAAAAGATTTTGTGGAAAGGAACAATGTGCCTATACCTTTCAGTTAGTTATTTAAGAATTTTCTAAGATTTCCTTTTTATGAAATTTGTACTTAATAATAATTAAATTGTTAATACATGACATTAAATCTCAAATAAAATTTGAAATTAAATTTTATAAAGATATGGAGTATTAGTTTCTTCTGACTTTCCATACTACAAATATTTTTGAATATAAAAGTAATTTCCGTCTTTAAGTATATTTTTTTATATATATTGCAGTTTTTCAAAAAATAAAATAGATTTATGTATTTATTTTATAATTTTTAATTATTAAACGTGTACATAATATACATAAAGCATTTGCAGTAGTTACTTCAATTGCATAATGGAAGCAATTGTTCTTAACTTATTTTAACCCCCATTGCCAAATTATACAACTGTTCATATGCATTGCTCAAATTGTAAAACTGTAATTTACATGTAATATGCAGTTCTATTTATTTGCTCTTTTTTTCGCAGAATTCGTTCTCGGTGCTCATCTTCAGTTAAATTTATCACTGAAGCTGCATCGCCCAGCACTTCCTTGATAAAATCCTCAAATTTTGATAAACCTAGATTCCTTACAGTTTCCTAGACAGTTGAGTATTTAATTCCGTAGATTCTTAATAAGTGTTCTTGAGAAACAACGCATTTCTTCTCAAGCAACGATTCCAGTCCAGGCAATCGTTTCGATATTTTTCTGCGTAAAATTGCAGTAATGCTCAATCGCAACCGTATTGAAGATATTATATGATAAGAAGCACATGGTTACCAATTCAACGTGTACTACACATGCGAAATTGCAGTTGCCATCTTGGAGAGTTCTCTTGAAGGATGGTATTATTGCTATAGCCAACTTATGACAGCATCATGAAAAACTTTTTTATATACCGAGAGATATAACGAGAGATTTAAAATTTTCTTAAAGTTATTCAATTTTTATTTTTTTCAATTCCTACTATTAACGCACACTCTCTATATATTTATTTATTTATCTTGGTGGAATTTTCAATCATTAATAAAATACATTTTAAAGCGGTCAATTGAGCTGAAATTTTATATACATGATTATTTTGGATGACAATACAGTAATTTTATCATAATTAATAAAAATTAATTGATTAAAACTAATTATTCGAAGAATTACAAATTCTCTCAGCCACGTTGGCATCATTTTTGGTGACTTGTGTCAAGACTTTAAAAGATTTTTTCTCACGTTTTAAAGCATTCAGTTTGTGACGGGCTCACGCGTCTTTTCTTTAACATGATCTCTGGGTTCTTTGGGGGCCAAGATTCCAACCAAAAACCAAGAAGCGAAACGTGAAGCGGAAATGCAAATTAGATAGCTTTTAAATAACAGAAATTTCAGTAAGTCGAATGGCAATTTGGGGAATGTTATGTGCGAGAGTGATGCAAGCGTGAATTGATAGACAGTTGAAGTTACCTTGAAGATTAAACTCTTAGGTCAAGGTGCATACAATTGCATGCGCGCCCAGACGTCTCTTCATAGTATTGAAGCTACGATCAAAGTAAGGTAGGATTGACTATTTGACATTAGTAATATTATTAGAAGTGAGATTAGGTGGATTAGATATTGATAGTGGTCCAAGTTACGCGATTCGGTATAAATATTATTGTGTGTTTGTTCGTCGTAGATTCTCTCTTAATATATAATTATCTAATTTGTTAGAAGCTTAAGCAATATTCTTAATAATTAAGAATACAAAAATGTCTGTTCCTTTTGTAAACCCTACACCTCTAGCTCACGCGGATAATCAAAGAAACGGTCACCTAAGGGGAGTGGTTACACAAGTTGAACTGAAATTTCATATACACGATTGTTTTGGATATAACAGTACGATACTTTAATGATAATTAATAAAATGCAATTACTCCTTAATGTTGTGATTCTGTCATATGTATACACATATGTATATTAATTGTAACTATCTAATCAAAAGTAGCTAAAATAAAATTTCTTTGTTGGTCTAAGTAGGAATTGACTTATTATTTTTTTTATTTATATTACTTGTTTCAAATCAATTTGTATTTAGTCGTGAATAAGTGACATTTATTCTGTTTTAACAAGACAAATAAAATTGTTAATTTGATAAAATGTGTGCGTGTGCACGTGTGTGAGCGCGTTTGTGTATTATTACTGAAAATTTAACTAGATAATTATTAAATACGTTGTATGCAAGAGTGATCACTCGATGTGAAATGTGAATAACATCCACTTTCTGATGCTTTTTTGCTTTAGAATAGAACTTTTAGAATAGAAGTTTTTTTCGAATGCAGCAATACTAATAAAATAATTTAATTGCTTTATCTGGAATTATCACCTATTTTAAAATGTTTCATATAATGTTTTTCTATATTAAATATCATATCAACATATCTTGAAATGTTTCATATATCTTATATAATATCTTCAAGTGCCATGGTTCTTATATTGATAATAATACCATTTTGTAATTTTGTAAATGACATAGTATTGATTTACCAATACTAAAATTAAATTGGGAATAATTTGCTTAGATTTAGAAAAATTGTTAGATTAGAAATTAGAATTAGATTTAGAAATTTTGTTTAACCAACGAGTTAAGTAGAATAAGTTTCATTTCATAAAAATGTTTTTTTTATTTGTAACTCAAATTATTATTAGAAGCTACAAAAATAAATTGTGTAGTACATAAACTAATGTATTAAATAAAAATTTAAAAACACATATAAGATTCCTGATACAGCTAATTTTTTTTTTTTTAAAGTCAATAAATATTTTATTTCTTCACATTTTCTTGGTAATGTTATTATTTAAGCTACACAAGACGAATATCGGAACTGTGCTAAAATAAGTACATTATACAAACTAATGAAAATGTATTTTATTTTTATAGAAAAAGAAAACCTAAGGTTAACATTTTTAAAATTTACAGCTCACTCTTTTTCACCACAATATTAAACATTCTATTCCTTTTAAGACCTTAAACATCTCCACGTTTTCAACTTCAAAACTATTTGCGAAAACTGTGCAAACTCCTTACCCCTCCTATCTCTTTCTTTTATATATAAAAAAAGGACTAACATTATTTTAGCTGATGCGAGTAGTTTTAAAACAAAAATCCGTTTGTGTGTTCGGGAAAAATTTAAATTTTAAATGAGATGCCTTCTGCAAAGAGAAGAGGCCTGAAAAACCGAAGAAAGTGCTCATTCAACTTTTATTCCATGACTTTTCTCTCCTAACCCTAACGATGCCCCTTCTTCTAACCCTGCTTCACCAACTTTTCCAGGAGAAACCTGGATTTCTTATTTTCCAGGAGCCCCTCACCTATCGTAATGAAGGTATTTCTCAACCTGTGACATTTGTTGAGACAGACTGGCACAAGACACTCGCTGATATCGGCAGTTTTGTGTGGGCTTAACCATTCCTCTTGAAGAGGGTTATACAGAAGTTCTAAACGTAAAAGTAAAACTCTCTCTTACACTCTGTGTGTGTGTATGAATACGTGATCAAAAGGTTTTGCACATGAGACGTTCTATGAACTAGAGTAAGAAATGCATAAGTCATTAGATGGGATTTGGCATCAGTTCGTAAAGACTTTTATGTTCGTTTTTATCTGTTTATGCTAGAAATGGCGATTTAAAATTGAATATTTAAATTATATAGTCTGCATTTTTTTAAATAAAATGGATGTTAAAATGCACTGATGTATTGCTTGGAGGAATGAGAGCTGAAGAAAAGTATTTTTGCTATTTAAAAATCATTATAATTATTCAGCCGTATATTAAGCTGGTTAAGGCTGTCTTAGATAAAAGTACGAGAGCTTGAACTAAATGCGAAGCACATTTTCAGACAGAAAAAAATGCCTCAATTTCCACGGAAATTTGCAATATTATAACTCATACCTCTGTTAACAATACAGTGTTTTTAAAAATGCCAAAATATTCCATGAATATTTTCTTTTTTGCTATAATACGTGAAGGCATGTCCAATTTAACATTACGGTATAGGAGAAAAACGTGAAACACATTTTATATCAGAAAAAATGAATAAACTCGGTTAAAAACGGAAAGTAAGATAAAAAAAAATGCGGTTTTCTCAAGGATAATGAAGCCTGAATATCATATTAATGTTTCATTTATTTAATATCTGAAAAAATGTTCCAAATTCTGGTCCTGTTCTTTAACATTTACCGAAGACAGCCTAAAAACGTGGATTTAAAAAATTATGGGTAAACTGTGAATTGAAAGGAATTTTATGAACAATATTCTTGAACAGAGGAAACATTTGCTAGTGTATTTTTTGGGTATTCAATATCACAACTAAGTGAGAAGTTAAGCTCTTTCCCGGAAAAAAGAATTTTTTTCTACCGCAATTTATATTTAGATGAAAAACATTCAAATAGTAATAATTTAATTTAAAGAGCTTTCTTCTTTCTCTTCAGTCACACTTTAAGAGTAGATAAAATGTCTACGATTTGGCGAACATATACGGCAGTATGTTAAGGTCACAGGCTCGTGGCCAATGTGTCATAAGTTCGAACTTTGTGCCGCTGAATACCCACTGTGTAAAGGGGGCCGATACAAGTCAAATCTGTCGAGGCTCAAACGTCCTTCCTTTGGTGTGGTGTGGAAGTTACGACAAGAAGCGCCAGCTCAGGTCGCATCCTCATCCCTTGACCAAAGTCCGCCATAAGGGGCCATCGTGTAGCTTTATATAAAGAGACACAAATATGCACTCACTCAATCACCAATCACTGTTAGGAGATCAACAACCTACTTTCGATATTTCAGTACACGACAAAGCGGAAAACTGGGCCCGAGCTTGGATCAGACTAAGGGGTTAAACGCTGCTGGGAAAGAAAGCTGAATTATGAAATGTTGCAATGGTTACACTGTATTATTCGCTATTAAGAACTCATCAGTCTTAATCATCCCTTTTAATTATTGATATTGTAGAAAAGTAACTATTTTCAGTCTAAAATTATTTAAGGTATCCGACTACGTTTGGAACCGTGATTTTGTAAAAACGTATAAATGGATGATATTTATGATGTTTAGTGTCACTTAGATTAGAAAATGTATATAAAATTGTTTTAAGAACAGTATTACAATAAAAAAATTGTTTAAGTACAATATTTTGACAAAAAATGAACATAGAATGACCATTTTAAAAATATTCTCCTTTTGTGAAAAATGCTTCTTTTATAATAATATTTTGCCTGTATATAGCTCAGACCTCTGTACAGAGGCTCGACAAGAATTTTTGAAATATATAACTTAGAAGTGGGTTTATCCATGTTTTACGGCAACAGAGGGGTGGAATTTTAAGAAAAAAACGCCGATAATTATTTCAAATGATTGTAATTCTGAAAATAGGAATTTTTCAAATACAGCTTCTATACAAAGGTCTGAGCTATATACAGGCAAAATATTATTATAACAGAAGCACTTTTCACAAAAGGAGAACATTTTGAGAAAAGGTTATTCTAAGTTAATTTTTTGCCGGAATATTGTATTTAAATAATTTATTTTGTTCAAATGTCCTTAAAACAAGTTTATACATGTATTCTTATTTAAGTGACGCTAAATATCAAGAAAATTATCCATTTATGTGCCTTTTTAAAATGAGGGTTCTCTGAACGTAGTCGGATGCTTTAACAAAAGTTAAGAAAAGGGTTTTTTTTCCTCATTTTTTCTTTGAAAATTCAATCCTTTTGTGGTAATATTAAAAAATTTGAAATTAATTTTGTTATTTATTTTTATTCTAATCTTCATCTTATAGGGATTGTGACCCCATTTTCTCGTACAAACATTTTATGAGACCTCAAAAGCATTGCGCTTTTACACACGCATGGGTACTTCTGTACATGTTTTGCTTGCAGTATATTATCGTTTTCCAGTACAAAACATTGCGACATGGACGATCTTCGCTGCCCATATCGTGGGGTTTCAGTGTAAGTTACAGGTGTGGAATTCTCGAAATGATGAGACATTTTAGAATTCTTAATATGACTTTTATTAAGAATTTAACTTAAATTACTTATATATCGAACAAACTTATATTAAGTGAGAATAAACCAAAACACGTAACGTAATTAACACAGATCGCGCAATTAGATCACTTATCAATATAATTATACTATATCCGCCTACTCTCAATCTTAATAATATATTCGCATTCAGAATATAATCTTCCTACCTTGGTTTCTACGCAACGTCCAATCCACTTCAGATATTTCTCTAAGCTGGAGTACAGTGGTATGTACCTTGGATGAATGGCGAGATTTTCGTGATTCCTAGGTAAGCCGTCAATTTACACTTCTATCTTCTCTGAACTGAACTTTCTCTAAATTACCATCCCGCTCACTAAAACTTCTGTCCTTTTAAAGGTTATCTTATTTGCATCTATCCTTCGTTTCACTTCTTGGATTTGGGTTGGAAAAGATTTGCCATTAATCGTGGCCGTCAAAGAACACAGAGGTTATGTTAGAGAAAGGACGCGTGAGATGTCACAACATCCTGAATAAATAAATAAAACAAAAACAAAGTAAAAAAACATAACATAATGTAATTACATGATAAATTACATATTAACTATAATCTGCTTTTTAAGTGTTGTCATTTTTAATTCACTTCTGAAATCATCAACTTTTATTAGCAATGACATTTGCAACGTTGCATATATTTTTCAGTTACGGGAGGTCAACGTAAGAACCCAATTCGCATAGAAAGATTCACATTCTGAAACCACCAATTCTGGCAAACCCACGACATGCGTTACTAAGATACTCGAACCTCGGATATGCAGGGCCTTTAATGAACTAACAGCAATATGTGTGTGTGTGTGCAAAACAAATAAATTAAATAGATTTACTTTAATTTAAGTTAAAAAGTCCTTCATTGTATGCATTTTTTTTTTTATTTGATTATATTTCAGATACAATATGTTAAACTATTTGTTAATGGCCAGCATGTTATTTTAAGCAAAAAGATATATCAAAAATCCTAAAATCCCCTGGTTTAAGAAACACTACCACAGAACATGTTTTCGGGGCATACAGCAGTGCTTCTCAAAATTTCAATATTCGCGACCCAATATTCAATCATTATTTTCATCGCGCCCCCCTCCATGCAAT
>BMAV01000761.1:35075-54444 GCA_019973955.1 Trichonephila inaurata madagascariensis
CTAGATATTAATAACACATAAATGAAACTCGTAAATTTAAAAAAAAAACTTTCCATCCTTCTGAGGAATTAACAGCGGTACAGATTCCAAGTAAAAGCAATGCACAAAGTACAAAAAAGGCTTATTTTATTTAGTTCTATTAATATAAAATTTAAAATAAACTAAGCTTGAGGTTAAAAAAAATAAACTATAAATATTTTTTTCTTAAAAACAATAATTACTCTGGTTTTATTTATTTGTGACGCACACATTTAGAACATATTTTTAGCTTATAAATTGAAACTAGTTAGACAAGAGCTCCTGAATATATTTTTTTAATTTTAATTGTTGGTTTTGTTTTTAGTATAACATTGTATTTAGTAATAGCTTTATTGATTCCCCTCTACTATTAGTTCACTCTCACCTTATATATATATATATATATATATATATATATCTTGTTCAAATTTTCAATCGTTAATAAAATACTTTTTATTCATCCACTCAAGTTCAAATACATGTTTTTAAACTTGTAGTGGATGATACTTGATGTTAATACAATTTTTTTTAAATATTAATTCATTAATTATATTTAATTAATGAATAAATAGTAACAAATAAAAATATTAGTTCAACACCATACATAAAAAGGGAGATCACTCGTTGTGACTGTCGTACAATTGAAAAATAGTTGGAATACCAATCCAAAGGTCGCAATTTCGATTCCTTCCTGGGGATGGCCTGATTTCTGAGAATGTGATTTCTTCTTACTATACTATTTTATTAGAATAATTAAATTTAACTAATGAATAAATAGTAATAAAACAAACAAAAAATAGTCCAACACCTTGTATAGAAAGGAAAATGGAAAATCGCTTTCTATTTTGTCACTTAATATTGTGATTCTGTCATATTTATGTTAATTGTAACTATTTAATAATAAATAACTAAAATGAAATTTTTTTTGTTGACCTAAGTAGGAATTGACTGATTTTTGTTTTATATATATATTACATGATTTTAGAATAACATTGTATTTATAAATAGTTTCTTTAAATTCAACGATGCTTAAGAAAACTTCCGTTAATAGAAAATCTGGACAGAGCAATTATTTTTCTAAAGATTCTCAATCAAAACTTAAGGTGGATGAGAAATAGTGAAAATCAACCTCAACTAAACACCTAAATGACCAAGAAGGGATCAAACGTATAATTACTGAAAACTTCTTTGTCTTCGCTTGTAAGGAAACCAAACTGCTGATTTTGATAAAATTGTTATGATTTCAATAAATTCCTTTTCAAATGTATTATATTTTACTTTTTTTATAAATTTTTTATTCGTATAAAAATAATTTTTTTGAAACGTATTGCTAAAATGGCCAATTCACTTAAGGTATCCGACTACGTTCAGAACCGTGATTTTAAAAAAAGAGCATAAATGGATAATTTTCATGATATTTAGTGTCATTTAGATTAGAATACATGTATAAAATTGTTTTAAGGACATTTTGACACAAAAAAATTATTTAAATACAATATTTCGGCAAAAAATTAACTTAGAATAACCTTTTTTCAAAATGTTCTCCTTTTGTGAAAAATTCTTCTATTTTAATAATATTTTGCCTGTATATAGCTCAGACCTCTGTACAGAGGCCCAACTATGATTTTTGAAAAATTCACATTATTTTCAGAGTTACAACCCATGGAAATAATTATCGGCATTTTTTTCTTAAAATTTCTCCCCTCTGTTGTCGTAAAACATGGATAAACCCACTTCTAAGTTATATATTTCAAAAATTCTAGTTGAGCCTCTGTATTGAGGTCTGAGCTATATAGAGGCAAAATATTATCATAATAGAAGCATTTTTCATAAAAGAAGAACATTGTGTGGAAAGTAAATAATTCTATGTTCATTTTTTGTCAAAATATTGTACTTAAATAATTTTTTATTGTTATACTATTCTTAAAACAATTTTATATACATTTTCTAATCTAAGTGACACAAAATATCATAAATATTATCCATTTATACGCTTTTGCAAAATCACGGTTCCGAACGTAGTCGGATACCTTAAATATCGTCATGGCTTTTTGGGTCAATGAGTGAAACTATTCATACATATACAGTCCCTGTCGCTCTCTTAAGCATTGGTTCCCATCGATTTGTGATTAGAGCCTTGGTAATTAATTTAAAGAAACGATAATTTTTTTTTCACTTTCAACCCCTCTCACCACTTACTTTCTCTTTTCACTTTTTGGAAGGTCACACGTCCCCAGTGCCTCTGTTGATGTATGCAAATTCGACACGCCTACCTCCACCCCTCTCACTCACTTCACTTCTCTTCTTCTAACAGTAATTGAAAAACGGTGATTCATGAAACTCGCGCCTGACTGATTCCTGTAATGAATCTATGCGCATTGATTTTTTAATCTCTTCTTCTAACCTCTTCTACCCCCCCCCCCCTTCATTTTTCTCTTTTTTCTTCTTTTTAGATACACCCCTTCTATCTAACAACAGGATTCGTAGAATCTGTAATTTTTTTATTATTATTTAACCCTATTTTTCAAAACCCTCTATTCGTTTTTCCTCGCCAGTTGGTACAATTTCGATTTTGGTAACAAAAAAAAATTTTTTTTTCTATAAATGCTGGGGGTTATAATGTATTTTTCGGTACAGTATCAAACTCAATGTGGTGTTAAAATTAACGTACTGAGAAAGAAAACAATGCGGGAGTACGGTTCGATTTTTTTTTCTACTCCTCCCTTATACTCATCTTCCTTATTTCTTTTTTTTTTCTTTTTTTTTAGCCCTTCATCAACATTTTTGTTTTTATTTTGTCTTCCCTCTTTTGNTTCCTTATTTCTTTTTTTTTTCTTTTTTTTTACCTTCATCAACATTTTTGTTTTTATTTTGTCTTCCCTCTTTTGATGTTTTTTTTTTTTTTGAACGGTTTTTGAGTTGTTAACGAAAGCTGTTTTTGTACGTGCATTTAAATGCTTTTTCCCCCCTCCCGCATGTGTACGGTTCGATTCTTGATGTTTAATTTTTTTCCCCCATTTAGGGACAATTAGGGATTTTTTCCCTTTTAAAAAGGTTTCTGCGTAATGGAAATAGAATCTGAAAATCCATACATCATTCTTAATTTTCAAGCAAATGGACGAAAGATAAAACAGGTTGCGCTCGCGTGTGCCTAATCTCTTTTGTTAATTGCCGACAGTCTGAAAGAAAATAAATTCTCCAAAGGTTAGAATAAAAACTCAGGACGTAAAAATAATAATCAGGTGCTTTAATGTGCAATGAAATCCAAGATAATGAGAAGTATCATTTAAAAAAAAAAGAATATTTATATTTTGAACTTCTATATTTAAGTTACATAAGACCGATCATTTTTGTGTGTTGTAGTTATTGGTCACCTAGAATGTTTGGAAAGAACAGTGAAAAATATACTTTTTTTTAAAAAAAAATGTACTTAATTAATATATATATATATATATATATTATTTCATTTTAATATAATGTAACATTCTTTTAAATGATAAATTAGGCATTCATTATTTCTTATGTGCTCGCATAAAATCAACAAAAGTTATTTGGTTGTTATAGAGAAAAGTGGGGTCCAGAGGTTTATATATCATCAGAATTTTTTTAAATATATATATATATATATATATATATAATGGATATGTTTTATTAAATTGTATAAAAAAACACAGTTTATTTCTTTTCAAGGGGAAAACGCTAGAAATTTAAATTTTAATGTTAATAAAAATACATTATATTTGTATCCGGAGTTATTATACGACTTTTAATATTAGTAATTTTTTAGAATAATGGTTATCAAGATATTAGAGATATGTATGAAGCAATAGCGCACACAGGAATTTTTCAAGGGGGGTTCCGGGGTTTTAAGTTCACCTTTCTTGTATCGCGCTATTTTTAATTTTGTCAATTTTTGGGAATAAAACACAGTAAAAAACTAATTATTGAATAAATAATTAGCATTAATTAATAAAATTAAGCATTAATAACAAATATTTTATTAAATTTGACGTATTATATACTCAGAATTATAACCAATCGGAAAAAAATCAAGGGCTCTGGGGGGGGTTGGACCCCCAGGACTCCCCCCTTGTGGGCGCCACTGGTATGAAGTATGTATTTTATTCTAAAATTATGAAGAAAAAAAAATACAGCAAAAATCTTTGCAATGCGTGCAACTCTTTTATTTCCACTTTATTTCGAAGAAAAATATTCTTTACATTTGCACATTTTTTAATTTAATGGCCGATTTTAGAACAACAGCAAATACAGGAAATATTTAACGCTGTGTTGTTTTTGATCATAAAAACTAAAAAATTTTCACAGAGCCCGTCTTGGCGAAATTCAATATTTTTCATTAGATAATCTTACCTAAAATAATTCTAAATATTATTTAAATATATTATCACACACACACAAAATCAGATAACTTGATAGATAATTAATAAATCGAAACCAGGGGTTCTGATAGAGCTAGGTCGAAACCCTCTTTACGCATGCCTGTAATTAGCTTTCCAGAAAGATATCAGTTGCATTTCTTCTCCTCTGCCCCACCCTGCCCTGGCACAGATTCTTGGTTAAATTCCTCTGACAAATACAGCCATCAGAGACAGGGCGCTTGCGAATAAATCACCTCTGTACGCCCCGGCCCCGTGAGATGGGTGAGCTTGCCAATACGGATGAGTCCCTACCTGACAATCGCCAATTAATCCGGCTTCAGCCAAAGCCTCGACATGGACAGTTATCAACGCCCCTGGCGAGATTTTGGCATCCCTCAGGACGCTTTAGAGGATGCCTGGCGCTTCCGATTAACCTATTGATTGTGCTGTAGCCCGAGCCCTAATGCGCCTTAATAACATAATAATGACCGGGATTCTATTGTGTAGTTAACGAATACCTTGCATTATTTCGTAGTTAACGTAGATATCTACTGTTGGCTGTCATGCTGTTTGATGAAGTTCTTGATTGAGTGTTACATTGGTCAACTGTTGATGCAAATGGTAAATATTATACATGAATGCATGTCTTTGTAAGCGGGAGATGAAACCTGTAGATAGATGGTATGATCTTCATTAACTGTGCAATTGTTCAAATTATTGGTCTAAGGGATGTATGTCTCTAGGCTGTTGTGCTTCGGATGTACTCCACTATGATTGGTGTGTGATGGGGTTGAAAATAAATTTACCTCACTTCATGTAATAGATCAGCACGTATTACCTTTATTTCAAATAAATTTCTGATAAAAAAAATAAGAAATAATTATTCTTCGTATAGTTAAAAATAGAATACTGTGCACTTTCATAAAATCAACACAAAGTTTAATGAACTATGCACGAGAATTAATACTTTTATCTTGGTTATTCTAAGTGTGTATAGATGATATATATTCTTATTTCAGACATATATCAATCAGTTCTACACAGTTCAAATTATTCATCTGCAGTATATGTACCCATAAAAAAATGACTACCTTTCTTGTATTCCATTCCACAATAACGAAGTTCATTTCATATTCAAGTGTAAGATGTTTTCATTTCATCTTAAATAAAGAAACGTCGTTTTGTTTTTCATCTTTTGACGAATTTCAGCAAACTATCAGTGAATATATTATTTGTTATAAAAAAAGAGATCACCATTTGTGATAGTAAAATGAAAACATAAATTCAAAATATCGCGTAGTTTCTATGTGTTTTAACTACCATAAAATTCGGCGTATAGCGCGTACATATACTTCTCCAAGCTACTTTTTTTTTAAATTCTTAAGAATATTCGTCGTATAACATGCATCCCCTTTTTTAAGAAACAACCTGGAAGGTACGTGTGCAATAGTCTTATATTATGGCGTCATTTATTTGATTTATTTCATCCCAGGATTTATAAAAAAAATAGTACATTTCTAGAACTAGAACATTTAAGTTCATTAGGTATATCATTTCTTTTAAATAAAAAGTATCCCTATCTATGTAGAAGTTTAATTTTTTCTATACTCATTTCTTTTTTAAATTCTTACTATTAGCTCACAATCACCCTGCTATCTTGTTCAGATTTTCAATCGTTAATAAAATACATATTAAAGCGCTCAATGGAGCTGAAATTTTATATACAGGATTATTTTGGATGACAATGCGGTAATTTAATTATAATTAATAAAAATTAATTGATTAAAGCTAATTATTCAAATTATTCAAAGAATTACATGTACATTCACGTTGGCATCATTTTTGCCAACTTAGCAACCATTTTGGCGACTTGTATCGAAACTTGAAAAAGTTTTTTTCTCACATTTTAAAGCTCTCATTTGAGCTGAAATTTTCTATACACGATTGTTTTGGGTGACATTACGATAGTTTTATTACGATTAATTCGAATTAATTGACAGAAGCTAATTATTTAAAGAATTAGAGAACAGTCCCGTTGGCTTCATTTTCAGCGACTTGGGTCAAAAACTTCAAAATATTTTTTTTTCTCCCGTTTTAAAGCATTCCGTTGAATTGAAATTTTATACACTTGATTGTTTTGGACGACAATAAGATACTTTAATGATAATTAATAATAATTAATTGCCACTTAATATTGTGATTCTGTCATATGTACATACATATTTATATTGATTGTAATTATTTGACGAAAAGTAAATAAAATTAAATTTTTGTTTGTTGACCTAGGTAGGAATTGACATTAAAAATTTTTTTTGCATTACTTGTTTGTATTTGAAGCTATTATTTTTATAGGCATATAACGCACACTCTTAAATTTTTATCATATTTTTTGTCTTAAAAGTGCGAGTTATATGCTGGATTTTGCAGTAAGAAAGAAGAAAATAAATGATTATATCATGAATATAAACATAATCATTGATTACTTTAACTTCGTATTGTGGCCACGGTAACCAAGGGATCATAACTCCATCAATGTTTCCCGTGTCCGAGTCATCAAGATTTCTCTAATGAGACATTGAGTAGAGAAGAGGTGTCAACCTCACGATCTACAATGCGAACATTTTTGCGGCCTGGCCAGTATATCGGCTCACAATAACATCATAAAATATCAAAATTTATCCTGAAATAGGAAAGCTAGTACGTAGCAGAGAAGATATGTCAAGTGCCAGAATGTAAACAATAAATTTTTCTTGTTTATTTATTTATGTTTATTGTAATGTATTATTCGAAATGAATTTACGTTTCAAGGAATATTGATTTTTTTTGCAGCCTACCTAAAGTTAAACTATGATTATTTGGCCCAAATTAGCCCTTAAGTTTGACACCCCTGGTGTAGAAAGGATAATACACGCTTAATTTTTTGGGAGCATGGTGTTCCTATATAGAAATCATGATGCGGATATGGAGAATATGGTGTTACTTTAGATATGTCAATCGTGTAATCATAGCATGTTTCAAAATTACGCAAGGGTATTGGCTTTGGTCGAAAGACATTTGTTTCTAATAGAAATAGGTATCCAGAAGCATTCAATAGAACAAACACTGATATATGTTGTTCAACATATACTTCAAGAAATACACAAATTCCATTCATTGGAGTTTATTCACTAAAATGCAAATCTATTTCAAGTAAAAAATAGTGCTAGAGTAATAACACCTATACTGTGCATTTCAGTAAAACGCACACATGGATGCCTTTAGTGAACTTGGTATGGTGAATCAAATGCATTTCCTATAGAGAAGAATCAGCTAATTTTTAAATGCTAATGACAAATCAATAACATTCTATATTAAGAGCATTAATGGCATTTTCTGCGAAGTATTGCATCATCAGTATTTTAGGGTAGAGTCAACCAGAAAACGTCTAATTTTTAATGGATTTTACAAATCAATGCAAAAGACAATTGAATTTATATTCAAGCAGATTTCATTCTTAATGTTAATAAAACGTCAACATAGAATATTTCAAAGAAACTCGTTCATTTAATCAAAGGAACTAATTCTAAATTATTCCTATTTTTAATTCTGAGGAAAAGTGGAACACGCATGCAACATTTTCTCATTAGTGTGAAAGCTGTAGTAAAAAAAAATTATTACTCTACCAAAAATTAGTTATAAATATAATCAGTAGTAATGATATTCAAATCGGAGTATCAAAAGTACTTTAATTTATAAAATATTTCGAATTCATTCTATAGATTGAGAAAGTGCAAAGAATATACGGCATTAACGTAATTATATAATTTGTCAGTATGAATATCAAACAGAATTATTAAAAATTAACTTTCCAGTATAATTTGAATGACCTTTTATACAAATATCCTTAACTCTTCGAAAAAATACTTATTACAGACTTATTATAACAAACTTTTCTAAGATGTTGGAGGATTTGTAGCGAGTAGGTTTATGTTCCCTCCAAATGAAGGTAAGTCAAGAATCACAGTAATTATGCTGAATCTGGACTCATTGATAAATAGAATATTCCTTGTATACAAATGGATTCTTTCTCCATTGGTGATGTTCCGATACCATATGTATCCGACTACGCTAAAATCATGATTTTTTAAAAAAATTGACAAATTTCTTTTCTTTTATATGCTATCTTATTAGCTTTATAAAAACGCCATGTTTTTATTTTCCATTCACTAGAACAAAAACTACAATTATTTTAGTAAAAGCAGATGCCATAACTTTTTACATAAGATGTCAAACTTTATAAAATGCGTTTTACTCGAAATGTGTTTTTTCGAAAAGCTCAAACGGGGACAGTGATTGCTCAAAAAGTTTTGAAAATAATTTGCTGAAATTTTTTTTGTATGTTCTGTATAACAGCAAAAGTGTTTTAACCTTCAGATGTATCAATCACTGTTTTATTACAAAATTTACAGTTCTTTATGTGAATATAATCACTGTTTTTTTAAGCAATTTTATATAATTACTAAGATAAAGTGCTCTAGTTTTTATAAAAATTAAAATATTTCTTATCCTGAAGGTCATTTCAAAAAGGAATAACAAAGCAATACATCAAAATTGAAAATTTGAAAATTTGTCCATGTACTATTTGCACAGAGCGGGCGCCGTTTATGTAATTTTTTGTCAATTTCTATCCAGTTTTTCCCATTTTAGTAGTAATAATTTATTTTCCTCTTCTTATTTATAGCCTTTTTTTTCTTAAAATGTACTAAATAAATCTGAAAACCACAAAAAAATTTCCATATCTCTATTTTTTTTAAAAAAAAAAAGTTCTCGCAAGTAGTCGGATACCTTAACTGTCTGCAGAAGTAAGTTAGATGCAAACAGAAGATCTCCTTGCAAAACAGATTTCTTTTATATAGCTTTTTTTTAAAACAAAGCTATTGAATATTGAGTTTCTGTGACATTATGAATTTCAGAAGTAAAGTAAAGATCTGTTGAATGCGTATTGAGACTCGCTGGAATGGATAAATATCGATATTAATGATCGCAGTCCGTGGCTTCGTTATGCATTTTTCGAGAAATTTGACTAAAACTGCCAATTCTCTTAATATTAAACACCAGTATATCTGAGTAAGAAATTTCAAATTAAAGTTTATTTGTTTAAGAGTTATCAATGTGAAATTTATTGTTATTTATGTCATGACGTAATTTCAAAACGTGCTTTCGAGATAAAATCTTTCGTGACATACATTACTTCAAAAAGGAATAGACGTAGAAAACTGCAAATCATAGGATCTGACACAGTATATTGAATTATGTAATTGATTTGTTATATAAATCTCCGTCGGGCTAGGAAAGTACGATGAAAAGGAAAGAACCAGAAAACTCCATAATAGTCTTGACTATTTGGTTGGCTAGGAAAACTAGTTCATAGCAATGTTTACCGCCCCTATGAAGAAAAATGCCATGGAAAAGATGAAATTCCAAGTTTTCCTGTTACTCCTTTTTACTCGAACTGTAGTCAAAATGTTTATTTTATATATTGAAGTTCTCCAAAATATCTCTAATTTTATAAAATAAACATTGCAATAAAAATCATAGCATGAATTATTTTCTCCTTTTCAAATGGGTATATATATATATATATTACATTGACATAAAATTTTAGATTATATAATCTTTTCTTACTTTCAAAGTCAAAATATTTTACATAGAAATGAGCAAAGAAATTGTACGTTTTTTGTAAACTCAATATAATATTAATATTAACTTCAAAAATTTTAATTATTTTTAGATATTTAACATTATAATAATACAGCCAATTAATATAAGTGCATGTATAAAAACTATGCAAGGATATATTTTGCATTATTTTTTCTATAAGTTATTTATGGCACGATAATGAATTTACCTATGAAACAACTTAAATAGCCGATAAAAAATATCAAATTACTTTCAAGCTTTCCCTTATAAATTAACCTGGAGCATGCATAGTATCCATAGATGCATAAAGATAAAGAATTGTTAAAAATTGGTTGACCTCTCCACTTTTTTTTTTACAATATTTTTAAAAATGTATCGTTCACAATGAATCTCTAAAATATATTACTACCATTCTATGGAATCTAGCAAAGCATCGATAACTGCCTAACATTTTATTTTATTCCTTATTGATCCTTTTAGAACAATTTTTAAAAGCTTACCTCACCGTTATTGAATAAATTCATCGAAAAACAATGGTTTCCTCTCTTATACACACATACATATTTAAAAATACCCAGCTTTACAACACAACATTTGCATTTTCCACCATAAAAAAATATAAACACACTTTTTTTTTTTTAAACTGAGGGCACTGAGCGAAAATAAACACAAAAATCCATTTTAATGTTATTTACGCGTAATTTATCAACAACCCATGCAATGCAGAAAAAAAAAAGCTTTACGTGTGTGCTCAGCGGTCGCGTGGTGTATGCTCGACTCTGGACGGAAGCCAATATCGTCGACATTAATAAAGGAAAGAAGGAAAAAAAATCGAAAATGCACGTGGCGTTATGCAAGGCCCCTTCATTAAAGAATCCGACGTAATATTTCTCTGGACCCCTGTAAGAGGACTATCGTTTGGCGCCGAACTGTCTGATGTGCAGTTTGCGTGCAAACCCCTTCTTAGTAGAAGTAGTCCAGAGCTTATCGTCCCCTTATACCACAGTCCTTATTTTCTATCGTTCCTTCTTTCCACGGAGATTACGGAAAAGGCATACTGGAAAATCTCCTTTCTTTGCTTTTCTTCTTCTAGTTTTCTGCTGTAATTTCTTTTTTTTTTATTTTATTTTTCTGAAGTGATAAATATTTTCTTTCCCATCCCCTTTTGTTGCGATAGATGCGATTAATACCCACTGTTGGCAAGGGTTGCATTTGGGTATCGTTGGAATGTTTGAGGGAAAAAGACAAATGATGTGAGGCTAAGAATAGATTATAGCCACCACCAAGCGCATTGAGGGAATGATAATAATAAGGTTTGTTGTCTAGAATGAGTGTCAGTGAGTTAGTGGGATGAATGATGAAATGGTGTTAATGACACGATGAATGACAAAAGACAGAAGAAATCCTTTTTAAAGCGTGAAAGTATTATATTGCACATAACAAACATACTATCATATACCATGGGTCGGCAACCTATGGCCCGCAGTGCAATTCTCAGTGGCATTCGGCACTATTATACAAATTTGTCAATTTTTGAGTGGTTGGAAGTTGATAAATTTGTAATGGACCTTATTTGACAAACATCTTCAGAATTATGGAGATTTACGGAATTATGAAAAATCTGAAACATAAATTTACAGCTATTTTGTGTAAATTATTATTACATGGGGAGGTTTTTTTAATTGTTTAAAAATAGAAAATTGCATGTATTTTGCTTTTCACTTTTGGTTCTACATATCTAAGTAAAAGATCTTTCCTCTTATGAAAAATATTTCGAGCCCGCAAAAAAATGGTTTAACATTTGAGTGCTCAGAATCAAATTGAAAATAATGCCCCTGATTTTGCGACATGAAAGTAGAGCGGTGCAAGCACTAGGTTTGCAATAAAATTTTTATATTTTATTTAACTTTAATAAACGGAAATACTTATATTTTATGTTTATTTCTTATTTTAATAAATAAGTTTAAAAGTACATAACATATATGTACTGTTTTAATTACTTTTATTTTTGCTGAAGGAATAGTTATATTTTTTATATTGTTTATTTTTATGTTAAGAAATATCTTTAAAAGATGCAAAATTAATATATGATAAAACTATAAATATCTGTGTTACTGACCTCTATTCTCTAACTCTGCAAGCATTATTGAGGGAATCGTATTGTTTCAAAATATACAAATGTGTGGCACGATCAGTGATATTGGTAAATTGGCTTAGTATTAAATGTTTGCCGGCCCCTGATGCATACTATCATATAAACATAATATCGAAATTTAAAAGTGCGCGTTATACACCGGGTTTAAAAATGATAGCTTTTAAAAAAAAGAAAAGATTAGCACATAACAAGTAATATAAAAAAAAAATTAAGTCAATACCTACTTAGATCAACAAAGAAAAATTTTATTTTAGCTATTTTTTATTAAATAGTTACAACTGATATAAATATGTATATACATATGACAGAATCACAACATTAAGTGGTCATTAATTTTTATTAATTATCATTAAAGTATCGTATTGTCATCCAAAACAGTCGTGTATATAAAATTTCAGTTCAATTGCATGCTTTGAAGCGTATAAAAAGAGCTTTTAAAGTTTTGACTCCAGTCGCTAAAAATAAAATCAACGTGACTGTATCTGTAATTCTTTAAATAATTAGTTTCGGTCAATTAATTTTAATTAACTATAATTAAATTATCGTATTTTTACCCCCAAACTATAGAAAATTGCAACTCAAACGAGTGCTTAAAATGCGAGAAAAAAAACCTTTCCAAGTTTTGACGCAAGTCGCCAAAAGGGTCGCTAAATCACCAAAAATGATGCCAACGTGGCTGTATTTCTAATTTTTTTGAATAATTAGTTTTAATAAATTAATTTTTATTAATTATAGTTAAATTATTGTATTGTCATCCAAAATAATCCTGTATATAAAATTTCAGCTCAATTGAGTGCTTTAAAATGTATTTTATTAACGATTGAAAATCCCACCAAGGTAAATAAATAAATAAATAGAGAGTGTGTGAGCTAATAGTAGGAATTGAAAAAGAATTCTACATATGCCTTCGGCGTAAGATGGAAAATACTTTTTTCACCTTCTAACTTCTTCATACTCTTAAGCCGATTTAAATTTGCTTTGAATTGTTTGTTGATACCACATCTAAAGGTTGAATTAATGATTTTCATCCGCCATCCGTGTTTGTGCTACACTCTGTCAGTAATTTTTTCGTATTATCCGTCAAAGGGGATCTGAACATATTCCATACTAAAAGAGTTTATGGATTCTTTATTACTCCTGAATTCCTTTGTTAATCACTTCTTATCCAGAATTTTACACTGTTTTTGTCACTCCATCCTTCTTGTACACATGAACTAAAACACTTGCTAGAAATTAAATTTCGGCATCTGTTATACTGTTTGCTAAACAGAAGAGCACTACGGTGAAGTGAAATATTTCGTAACCTATTGTTTTTATGGGAACTAATGTTGGCAAAAGATAAGAGCATTGCACATGAACATTTCTGGTTCTTTCGGGGGGAAGGATATGTGTTATATGGTGAGCACATCTTAAATTTTTTTTAAAAAAAATGCCGTTTGGAAGTATAGAAGCGCGTTATACGCCAATGTGCGTAATACGCTGGAATATACGGTCACTATAATTACTGGTTCCGGCATTGGCTTTTGGTATTTCTATAAAACTCTTGCAAGAATACATAAAAGTATCAAAGGCAAAAATGCTTAATATCCATGTTTTATGCATTTATCACAAACACAGCACATAGCAACGTATATTAGTTGTAAATAAGATGGTAAATTTTTTGACAATTAGGGATTTTGTGAATGATAAAAGGACGATTCATAAAATATTAATATAAATAAACAAGTAAAAGTTGTTTTAATAAAAGGGATAAATATAAATGGTAAAATAATCAGCATTTTATTTTCACGCATTTGTTTCACAATCCAAAGGAAATAAAATATATTTGCTTTAAATTGTTATGAAGCAATTTACGTAACTTAAAAGGAACTTAAAAACAATAGCGGATAACGAAAAATTCTTTATTACCTGCCGGAATATTTTTGAATGAATTTTGATATATTGATTATATCATATAAATCACTACGAAACTGTATGAAAAATAAAATGTAACGTAAGCTTCATAAAAACAATATTTTAATACAATAAAATTATAAATTCAAGAAATTCAAATGAATTAGAATTAGATTTTATGACTTAAAGAATAAGGCTTAGCTTTGGTTTTCATATCAACCCTAGAAAGAAATTTTACAATGCTTAAAAGTAACTCGGGATGACGGTTCTTTTTTAATTTCTTTTTCTTTTCAACTTTTTTTCTCAGGGAATATTCCAGTGTGCAATCCATCATCTTCATCGTCTATGTCTACATAGAAAGTGCTGTTTCTTAATTCTTCAAAATGAATAACGTGGTTCTTCCTTATCAAAACATTTCTTTGACATCAATAAGAGAGATTGAAAATGTACACAATGAGACGGTGTTTACTTATATATACAGCTTTATCACCCACTTAATAGACTTTATTATAGGAAAAGAATTGTGCCTAATGGCTTTGATAGAAAAACTTCTTCAAAGTGAAAAAGCTTTTTTTAAGTTCATTTGTAATTCAATAAAGTCCAACTTGTTTTTTAGCCTGTAAACTTGTATAGCTATATTCAAGAAACTACAGTTAAATACATTTGTAAAATACATTTTCTTCAAACAAAATTCTAATATATGTACAAACTTGAAAAATAAATTAATTGTTAACAACTTTCTCATTGGTATGATAGATTCAGATACTGAAAAACAGATTCCAATAGCCAATAGTCATGAATAGCCCTTAAAATACAGAAGGAGTACAAATGATGGACTGATTTAAAAAAAAAATCGGAAACTATTGTGTTTATTACAATAAGTGATACATGAATGTAAACATACATATACCAAGTTTTTTCTCTACCAATAATCCTCAACCCATTCAAGATCACTGTGACTGAAATACAAACATGGAGACAATGACAGGGAAGAGTTTCTGCGTAGTAGAGTATGCTCGGATTTTTTTTCAAATATTTCGGTGCAACTTGCATTTAGAAATCACTATGAAAAAGAAGCACCAATCAACAAAAGCATTCTGCGATGGTATTATCATTTAAAAAAAAAAAACAGTTTGTGTAAAAAGAAAAGCAGCAGCCAGCCAAGCGTCTCGAAAGAAGCAGTGGAGAGGGTGAGGTAGAGTTTTATTCGAATTCCATAGAAGTGTATGAGAGTTGCCACTTGTAAGCTTAGAATGCCCCAAAAAACGATGTGGAAAATTTTACTAACAAAATCAAATTTTAAGCCGTATCATTTGCAGTTGACACAACAAATAACAGAGGTTGACAAGCAAGCATGTGAGCATCATTACGAACTATTGATAGAGTGATGCTACAGATTGTATGGAACGAACTGGATTGCAGACTGGATGTGTGTCGTACAACAAAATTGTCAAACATCGAACATTAGTAACGGGGGAAAAAAACGGTGTACTTTACTCTTTGCATTCATATATCACTTATTGCAATTTATGAAGTAGTTTCGATAATATGATTTTTTTTAAATCTGGGCCATAATTTGAATACAGAAAAAAAATTTCTAAAGCCGGAATAATTTTTTAGTAGTTGACATTTTTAAATTATAAATAATTAAACTAAATCACTCTAAGATCCCCGCAGATTACCTAGCCAAAGTATATCGACTTACGTTGGTATAAATAGCAAATAAATATTAAAATCAAAATAAAATATTTCATAAAAAATAATGGGTAAAATTCATAACGGCCACATGATAAATACAATGCGATGTTTTTCACTGACTGATATTAGGCACTCAAAACTGACTTTAGAGTTATACTTGATTTACTCGTAAAATTTAGGTAGCATTTCAGATTTCATTATTGAGTACAGATGTCCAAGTATTAAGATTTTTCAAATTTTGTTTTTTAAAAAAATATATCTATTTACTATTCGTGTTCTTTTAAATCAAGTACATTTTGTTTACCAATGTATGTTATTATTGTTGATGAATATGTAATACTAAACACACAGAAAGTTTTCGTAGAAAACAAAAATTCGGTGAACTGATTGGCTAAAACACGTGATTGCTGTTATGTGATAATGACATCGCATGTTTTATGATCTGATTGGCTGGAAACATTTGACAGCAGTTATCATGTGATTATTAATCTCACATGAATTTAACCCATTATGCAAAACAAAATTATTATTTCACTTTCTTAATTCATTAATAAATTTAAAATAATTAGAGAACTCTGGGCTGAACTCAGTGGCGCAACAGCCCATGAGGGCCAAGGCCTACTGTGTCTATTTTAGTTTACGTGACCTTAGGCGCTGGGATGCATAAGATGTTTCTGTCAAATTCGGTCATTCGATAGGTAATGCGAAACCCTCAGTGTCCAGTTCGGTACTCATTTATCGACCCACTGAAGGAATGAAAGGCTGACTAAAACTTGCCCAGCTCGGGATTTGAAACCCGGACCTATGGCATGGAAGCGCGATACACTACCACTGGCTTCTAGAGAAGAACAGTTCTTATAATATTCATACAAAGAAGGCTTGTTTCAGAAATAAAATACATTTTTAAGTTATTATACATACACGTAAAAGCGATGATTTAAATAATTTTTTCATAGTTTTTCCTGATCTCTATAATTTAAAAGTGTCCAAAATATAAGGGAAAACACTGGATACAAATTTGAAATACCTTTTTTTTTTAAGGAATTGTATTGGGATGGAAATATTTTACATCTCTTCTTTCTTGCAAGTATTTTATTGAAAGTACCACTTGCTGCGAATATTACAGCGAAAACGTGATTTTGTCAGCAGCACACGAATACGGAAATCATACTTCAACTTTTTATTTACCCAACAAAGATTTATATTATCTTTTCAATGTGCGTGGTTTTTGTTCTAAAATTATTATTCGGTCCCCACTGCGTTTGCGTGCGGCCCATAACGAAACTTGGTGGGGTCCCAAGTTAAGATTTAAAGAGGCGAGGTAATGATCAATTTCCTTTCTCTTTTATTTCGACTTGTGTTTCCTCTTTTACTTCGAAAATAAAAACAAATTGTTTGCCGGAAGCCAGATTTTTTCCCTTTCCACCCCTTATTTTTCCATCTTTATTTCTTTTATACGGCTCCCAGCCGGAAAAGTTAGATGGCGAGACGAATTTTTAACACTCAACTAAGTCCTCTGGAGCATCGTTTTCAAAAAAAAAAGAAAAGAAAATTAGGAGTAATGTTTTATTCTCTATCTCAACCCCTTCTCCCTCCCCTACTTTGGGGCTTTTCAACCCTTTTTCTACCCCTTCCCCTTTTCATCGTTTTGACGTATAGTTCGTATAATTCTTTTCTATCATATGTAAGAGAAAAGGTAAGAAGGAAAATTACAGTTCTGGAATTTCCCGCTCTTCTGAGCTTGTGGAATCGAGTATTAATCAGTTGGAACATTTTTAAAGGGTTGGGAGGGACGTGTTGGGGGATATTTATCGTTTGGAGTCTTCTGTTTTTATGTTGCGATTTTTGGGTCTTTCGCTAATGGTCGAGTTACTTTACAGCCGACAATAAATAATGGGACTTGGGAATCAAAAAGTTGGTTAAGTGTGGTGAAGATGAGAAAAAAAAATTGCTGTTAATGATGAAATTGAATCAATACAACGGAGCGAACAAAGCAGATACTCTAGTTTTTATATTTAAATGGAATTCATCTGTACACTAATGTTTTTTTTAAGTTTACAAAATACCTTTTGATGCAATTTCTTAATGTAAAACGTCTTAATATCCCAAGGAGTATCCAGAACCAATATGAACGAAAGAACGCCTTTTTGTAGAATTACAAAGCTTAACCTTTTCAGCACATAAATATTCGATTAATTTTTATGTCATATTAATTGTATATTCTACAAATATAGCGATTTATCTGTTATATATATATAGAGAGAGAGAGAGAGAAAGTCAAATATGCACGAAATTACATCAGGGAAGTAATAGTAATATTTCAGTAATACATTTTAAGATCAATAACATTAGTAGATGTAAAGGGACGCAATATTAAAAAATGTTTTTGTTTTTGCTTAACTATAGTCAAAACGATTTGTAAAATAATAACATTATTTCAAATTAAAACAAAGGCTACGGATGGCCTGTTAAAAAAAGCATACCAAAAAAAGTGTTCACCCCTTTTTCAATTCTTATTATAAGCTCATATCTCTCTCTATATATATTTATTTATTTATTTATCTTCGTGGAATTTTCAATCGTTAATAAAATACACTTTAAAGCGCTCAATTGAGCTGAAATTTTATATACATGATTATTTTGGATGATAATGCAGTAATTTAATTATAAGTAATAAAAATTAATTGATTAAAACTAATCATTTAAAGAATTACAAATACAGCCCCCTTGGCATCATTTTTGGTGACTTAGCGACCGTTTTGGCAACTTGTGTCAAAACTTGAAAAGGTTTCTTTCTCACATTTTAAAGCACTCATTTGAGCTGAAATTTTCTATACGCTATTGTTTTGGGTAAAAATACGATAATTTCATTATAATGAATTAAAATTAACTTTCTGAAACTAATTATTTAAAGAATTACACATATAGCCACGCTGGTTTCATTTTTAGCGACTTGGGTCAAAACTTTAAAAGGTTTTTTTTCTCACGTTTTAAAACATTCAGTTGAACTGAAATTTTATAAACACGATTGTTTTGGATGACAATATGATACTTAAATGATAATCAATAAAATTGTGACGGGACTTTATCGCGTTTCCACACTAATCCTCTTGGGGAATCATTGGGGCCAGAATTGATTTATTTCAATCCAATCCTCTCAAGAAGAAACCGCGATATGCAGATTATATATATATATATAGTTAATAGATATATATTGGAGCTTCAGCATTCACGTGTTAGTAATATAGGAGTAAGATAGCATTAAAATAGAGATGAATATTAGAAGAATAGAATTAGAAGGAGACAGAAATTTGTGATGCTGATCGCTGTGAGCTACTGGTAAGATATGAATTATAGAAGTGTAATTATAGAACGGACTTTAGTGTGTTAAGGAATCTAGGGTAGATAAAGATTCTCAGGTTAACTTCTCATTAAGATAGTGATTAGGAATTCAGGCGCTATTTACTTAGAGTTTAGAATTACGTTGTATCACTCCTGATTACATCCCTATAAGTAAGACTTGTGTTGCATTGATCAATATATATTT